>JANJGN010002435.1:0-71299 GCA_026770705.1 Isurus oxyrinchus
GGGTTGGGGGGATACCCGCGGGGAGCTGGGTTGGGGGGATACCCGCGGGGAGCTGGGTTGGGGGGATACCCGCGGGGAGCTGGGTTGAGGGGGGTTCCCGCGGGGAGCTGGGTTGGGGGGGGGGTTCCCGCGGGGAGCTGGGTTGGGGGGATACCGCGGGGAGCTGGGTTGGGGGGGGGGGGTTTCCCGCGGGGAGCTGGGTTGGGGGGGGTTCCCGCGGGGAGCTGGGTTGGGGGGTTCCCGCGGGGAGCTGGGTTGGGGGGGATACCGCGGGGAGCTGGGTTGGGGGGATACCGCGGGGGAGCTGGGTTGGGGGGGGGGGTTCCCGCGGGGAGCTGGGTTGGGGGGGTTCCCGCGGGGAGCTGGGTTGGGGGGGGGGTTCCCGTGGGGAGCTGGGTTGGGGGGATACCGCAGGGAGCTGGGTTGGGGGGGGTTCCCGCGGGGGGTTGGGGGGTATCCCGCGGGGAGCTGGGTTGGGGGGGTTCCCGGCGGGGAGCTGGGTTGGGGGGGGGGTTCCCGTGGGAGCTGGGTTGGGGGGGTTCCCGCGGGGAGCTGGGTTGGGGGGGATACCGTGGGGAGCTGGGTTGGGGGGATACAGCGGGGAGCTGGGTTGAGGGGGATCCGGTGGGGAGCTGGGTTGGGGGGGATCCGGTGGGGAGCTGGGTTGGGGGGATCCGGTGGGGAGCTGGGTTGGGGGGGGTTCCCGCGGGGAGCTGGGTTAGGGGGATACCGCGGGGAGCTGGGTTGGGGGGATACCGCGGGGGAGCTGGGGTTGGGGGGATACCGCGGGGAGCTGGGTTGGGGGGGGTTCCCGCGGGGAGCCTGGGTTAGGGGGATACCGCGGGGAGCTGGGTTGGGGGGATACCGCGGGGAGCTGGGTTGGGGGGGATACCGCGGGGGAGCTGGGTTGGGGGGGTTCCCGCGGGGAGCTGGGTTGGGGGGATACCGCGGGGAGCTGGGTTGGGGGGTATCCTATGGGAAGCTGGGTACAGTGATTTGAGTCTGAGCGGTTCCTGAACTGGCCACATTGCTAACTTTGTCAGGCTGTGAGTTGTTCCGAGGCTGCTTGTACGTCACCAGGTGGAGACCAGGCATGAAGTTTAATCTCTGACACTGCTCCAGTGCTGTGATGAAGGTTGTTTCTGATCCCCACCAGCCGTAGATCCCGGATACTGGCTCCACCTGAACACTTGTGTTGATCTGGAGAGAAATCAGAAGCACCAATCACACAATACTCAGCCCGAGTGGACTACCCATCGATGACTAGCTCACAGGATCCCAGAACAACTCAATCACTGCTTCACTGCTCCATGGAAAGAGCCTGGATCATTTAGACACTGGATCATTGCTTAAAAGAGAGTTCCTGGATCAGTTTAGACACTGGATCATTGCTTAAGAGAGAGATCCTGGATCAGTTTGGACACTGGATCCATGCTCTATGGAGAGATCCCAGATCATTATGACAGCCTTTAAGACAGCAAGTGAGAAGCAGTGTGATAATAGCCCCAGTTACACGACTCCGAATCACAGTGCAGAAGTGACCCATCGAGTCTGCACCGACACGTGAGAAACACCTGACCTACCTACCTAACCCCATTTACCAGCACTTGGCCCATAGCCTTGAATGTTCTGACGTGCCAAGTGCTCATCCAGGTACTTTTTAAAGGATGTGAGGCAACCCGCCTCCACCACCCTCCCAGGCAGCGCATTCCAGACCCTCACCACCCTCTGGGTAAAAAAGTTTTTCCTCACATCCCCCCTAAACCTCCTGCCCCTCACCTTGAACCTATGTCCCCTCGTGACTGACCCTTCAACTAAGGGGAACAGCTGCTCCCTACCCACCCTGGCCATGCCCCTCAATCTTGTACACCTCGATCAGGTCGCCCCTCAGTCTTCTCTGCTCCAACGAAAACAACCCAAGTCTATCCAACCTCTCTTCACAACTTCAATGTTTCATCCCAGGCAACATCCTGGTGAATCTCCTCTGCACCCCCTCCAGTGCCATCACATCCTTCCTATAATGTGGCGACCAGAACTGCACACAGTACTCCAGCTGTGGCCTCACCAAGGTTCTATACAACTCCAACAAGACCTCCCTACTTTTGTAATCTATGCCTCGATTGATAAAGGCAAGTGTCCCAAATGCCTTTTTCACCACCCCACTAACATGCCCCTCCGCCTTCAGAGATCTATGGACACTCACACCAAGGTCTCTTTGTTCCTCAGGAACTTCCTAGTGTCATGCCGTTCATTGAATACTTCCTTGTCAAATTACTCCTTCCAAAGTGTATCACCTCACTCTTTTCAGGGTTAAATTCCATCTGTCACTTATCTGCCCATTTGACCATCCCGTCTATATCTTCCTGTAGCCCAAGACACTCAACCTCACTGTTAACCACCCGGCCAATCTTTGTGTCATCCACACACTTACTAATCCTACCCCCCACATAGTCATCTATGTTGTTTATATAAATAACAAATAATAGGGGACCGAGCACAGATCCCTGTGGTATGCCACTAGATACTGGCTTCCTGTCACTAAAGCATCCTTCTGTCATCACCCTCTGTCTCCTACAACTAAGCCAATTTTGAATCCACCTTATCAAATTACCCTGTATCCCATGTGCCTTTGCCTTCTTTATAAGTCTCCCATGTGGGACCTTCTCAAAGGTCATCAGAACACTGGTCCCAGCACGATGTCCGAGCGGTACATCTTCCACTTCCCCCAGTACTGGTGCCAGTGTCCCATGAATGGAAAGCCATTTCTCCCACACCACTCTTGGAGCCACTCGTTCATCTCTCCAGTCCTATTTACCTAATCCCAATGTGATCTGGGTCAGGTTGAAGGATGAAGGAATAGCGAGTTCTATATCTTAGTTTTCAGGTGACATCAAGCTAGGCAGCACAGGAAGATGCAAATAGGGGCAGGGTTTAAGAAAGGGACATCGAGGATTAAGTAAGTGGACACAACTGTGGCCGGCAGAGTTCAATGTGGGAAAGTATGGAATATTTCTTAGTGAAAGAGGTGAGGTTTTGTGGGTTTGGGTGCTCGAGCACACAAATTGCTAAAAACCAGTAGGCAGCTCTAAAATCAAATTAAAGAGGCTGAAGGGACGTTTGTCTACAACCACAAGTGGCCTGGAACACAGTGTCTGCTGCAGCTCCGTTGGCAGCACTCTCTCTTCTCTGAGTCCGAAGGTTCTGGGGGTTCAAGTCTCCTACTCCAGGGTTGGAACCCAAAGATCAAGGCAGATTCTCCAGTTCGGTAATGAGGGAGTGCTGCATTGTCAGAGGTGAAAAGATAAATTCAGACCCCGTCTTGTGGACATAAAGGATCCTCTGGCACCATTGTGAAGAACAGTGGAGGACTCATCCCCAGTGGTCTGGCCAATATTTAATCCTTCAATCAACATCACATAGTACAGGTTTCGCTGATCATTATGACTTGCTGTTTGTGGGAGCTTGCTGTGCACAAATTGGCTGTCATGTTTCCTGCATTAGAACAGTGACTACACATCAAAGGAAAAAGTACTACATTGGTTGTAAAGCGTTTCAAGATGTCCTGTCGTCATGAAACTTAGACATAGAAACAGGGAAAATAGGAGTAGGCCGTTCAGCCCTTCCAGCCTGCTGCACCATTCAATATGATCATGGCTGATGCTCTATCTCAACACTGTACTCCCACTCTCTCCCCGTACCCCTTGATGCCCTCAGTGTCTAGGAATCTATTTCCTTCTTGAATATATTCAGTGACTTGGCCTCCACAGCTTGTGGCAGAGAATTCCACAGGTTCACCACCCTCTGAATGAAAAAGTTTCCCCTCATCTCTGTCCTAAATGACCCACCCCATAACCTGAGACTGTGACCCCTTGTTCTAGAGCCGTCAGCCAGAGGAAATATCACCCCTGCATCGTCTGTCCAGCCCTGCCACAATTTTATATGTTTCAATGAGATCCCCTCTCACTCTTCCAAACTCCAGTGAATAAAGGCCTTGTCAGCCTCATCTCTTCTCATATGACAAAGGGCTATATATTTACAAGCCTGCCTTTCTTTAACACGGAGGAAGGAGTTCGGCTCCAGTTACACCGCATCTGGAGTTGAGATGGAGGAAGGTGAATTAGAAACAGAAAATCTTCTCAAGCTCCAAATCCTCCATCGCTCCTTCCAGGCGAAACAGAAATCTCGGTGTATTTCTTTCGATATATTCTATTTGCCATTGACAATGCAGTGTCTCCTACTTCGGGAAAGCTAAACACCGCCTGGGGTGACTGCCTTTGCAGAACACCTGCATCGAGTCCGCAAGTTATGACTCTGAGCTTCCTGTCGCCTGCGATTTCGATTCTCCACCTTGCTCCCACTCTGACCTTTCTGTCCTCAGCCTGCTGCACTGTTCCAATGAAGCAGAGCGACGGGTTATAGTGGACGTGTGAGGATGGATTAAGGCAGGCGAGTGTGACATACCATGAGAGCAGGACTTCTGGCAGGGGGAGCTACAAGCAGTAGCAGCAGTCTAGATGGAAATCGTCGGCTGAGTGTCAAGACGCCTGCTGCACTCTCACTTCACGCCACTGACAGCGCCTCTGCACACGTGCACGTTCCCTCAGTTCTGATGAATGGTGACCCACCTGAAGCATTAGCTTTGTTTCTCTCTCCATAGACACTGCCAGAACTGCCCAGTAATTCCAGCTTTACAGTTTCCAACATCTGCAGTACTTTGGTTTTCTATCTCTCTGATCAGCAGAACAAGTTCAAGGGGCTGAATGGTCTCTTGTGCCCATGACAGTCAAAGACATCTCTGAGCCATGGAGCGGACTTACAGGCTAGCTTCCTGATACAAACTCAACGGCTGGAAAGCGATACAGAGCCACCCACAGGGCTTATAATAAAATTAACAGTAAAATTATTTTGCTTTGAACAATTGGAACATTTTACCTGTGACAGGGAGGCAGCCAGCTGTCTGAACACACCATCCGAGTAACCCTGGGCCTTGAGGGGGTGATACCCGACTCTGTCCAAACACCAAACAGGACTGGCAATCTGGAAGAAGTTTCGCCAATCCCAGACAGCCCACGTGGGGACACTGTGATAACAACAGGCTGTCAGTGACTGGAGCCTGGAACACCAACACACGCACACACACGCATACACACACACTCTCACACACACTCACACAGAATAACAGGCCGTCAGTGACTGGAGTCTGGAACACCAACACACGCACACACACGCATACACACACACACTCACACAACTCACACAGAATAACAGGCCGTCAGTGACTGGAGCCTGGAACACCAACACATGCATACACACACACACTCACACAACTCACACAGAATAACAGGCCGTCAGTGACTGGAGCCTGGAACACCAACACACGCACACGTCCGCATACTCTCATACACTCACACAACTCACACAGAATAACAGGCTGTCAGTGACTGGAGCCTGGAACACCAACACACGCACACGTCCGCATACACACATACACTCACACAACTCACACAGAATAACAGGCTGTCAGTGACTGGAGCCTGGAACACCAACACACGCACACACACGCATACACACACACACTCACACAACTCACACAGAATAACAGGCCGTCAGTGACTGGAGCCTGGAACACCAACACACGCATACACACACACACTCACACAACTCACACAGAATAACAGGCCGTCAGTGACTGGAGCCTGGAACACCAACACACGCACATACACACACACACTCACACAACTCACACAGAATAACAGGCCGTCAGTGACTGGAGCCTGGAACACCAACACACGCATACACACACATACACACATACACTCACACAACTCACACAGAATAACAGGCCGTCAGTGACTGGAGCCTGGAACACCAACACATGCACACACACACACACACACACAACTCACACAGAATAACAGGCCGTCAGTGACTGGAGCCTGGAACACCAACACACGCACACGTCCGCATACTCTCATACACTCACACAACTCACACAGAATAACAGGCTGTCAGTGACTGGAGCCTGGAACACCAACACACGCACACGTCCGCATACACACATACACTCACACAACTCACACAGAATAACAGGCTGTCAGTGACTGGAGCCTGGAACACCAACACACGCACACACAAGCATACGCACACACACTCACACAACTCACACAGAATAACAGGCCGTCAGTGACTGGAGCCTGGAACACCAACACACGCACACACACGCATACACACACACACTCACACAACTCACACAGAATAACAGGCCGTCAGTGACTGGAGCCTGGAACACCAACACACGCACACGTCCGCATACTCTCATACACTCACACAACTCACACAGAATAACAGGCTGTCAGTGACTGGAGCCTGGAACACCAACACACGCACACGTCTGCATACACACATACACTCACACAACTCACACAGAATAACAGGCTGTCAGTGACTGGAGCCTGGAACACCAACACACGCACACACACGCATACACACATACACTCACACAACTCACACAGAGTAACAGGCTGTCAGTGACTGGAGCCTGGAACACCAACACACACATACACACGCATACACACATACACTCACACAACTCACACAGAATAACAGGCTGTCAGTGACTGGAGCCTGGAACACCAACACACGCACACACACGCATACACACACACACTCACACAACTCACACAGAATAACAGGCCGTCAGTGACTGGAGCCTGGAACACCAACACACGCACACACACACATACACACACACACACACACACAACTCACACAGAATAACAGGCCGTCAGTGACTGGAGCCTGGAACACCAACACACGCACACGTCCGCATACTCTCATACACTCACACAACTCACACAGAATAACAGGCTGTCAGTGACTGGAGCCTGGAACACCAACACACGCACACGTCTGCATACACACATACACTCACACAACTCACACAGAATAACAGGCTGTCAGTGACTGGAGCCTGGAACACCAACACACGCACACACACGCAAACACACATACACTCACACAACTCACACAGAATAACAGGCTGTCAGTGACTGGAGCCTGGAACACCAACACACGCACACAGGCGCATACACACACACTCACACAACTCACACAGAATAACAGGCCGTCAGTGACTGGAGTCTGGAACACCAACACACGCACACGTCCGCATACACACAAACACTCACACAACTCACACAGAATAACAAGCTGTCAGTGACTGGAGCCTGGAACACTAACACACGCACACTCACACAACTCACACAGAATAACAGGCCGTCAGTGACTGGAGCCTGGAACACCAACACACGCACACACGCGCATACACACACACATTCACACAACTCACACAGAATAACAGGCCGTCAGTGACTGGAGCCTGGAACACCAACACACGCATACACACATACACTCACACAACTCACACAGAATAACAGGCTGTCAGTGACTGGAGCCTGGAACACCAACACGCACACACACGCATACACACATACACTCACACAACTCACACAGAATAACAGGCTGTCAGTGACTGGAGCCTGGAACACCAACACACGCACACACACGCATACACACACACACTCACACAACTCACACAGAATAACAGGCCGTCAGTGACTGGAGCCTGGAACACCAACACACGCACACGTCCGCATACTCTCATACACTCACACAACTCACACAGAATAACAGGCTGTCAGTGACTGGAGCCTGGAACACCAACACACGCACACGTCCGCATACTCTCATACACTCACACAACTCACACAGAATAACAGGCCGTCAGTGACTGGAGCCTGGAACACCAACACACGCACACGTCCGCATACACACATACACTCACACAACTCACACAGAATAACAGGCTGTCAGTGACTGGAGCCTGGAACACCAACACACGCACACACACGCATACACACACACACTCACACAACTCACACAGAATAACAGGCCGTCAGTGACTGGAGCCTGGAACACCAACACACGCACACGTCCGCATACTCTCATACACTCACACAACTCACACAGAATAACAGGCTGTCAGTGACTGGAGCCTGGAACACCAACACACGCACACGTCTGCATACACACATACACTCACACAACTCACACAGAATAACAGGCTGTCAGTGACTGGAGCCTGGAACACCAACACACGCACACACACGCATACACACATACACTCACACAACTCACACAGAATAACAGGCCGTCAGTGACTGGAGCCTGGAACACCAACACACGCACACACGCGCATACACACACACACTCACACAACTCACACAGAATAACAGGCCGTCAGTGACTGGAGCCTGGAACACCAACACACGCACACACACGCATACACACACACACTCACACAACTCACACAGAATAACAGGCCGTCAGTGACTGGAGCCTGGAACACCAACACACGCACATACACACACACACTCACACAACTCACACAGAATAACAGGCCGTCAGTGACTGGAGCCTGGAACACCAACACACGCATACACACACATACACACATACACTCACACAACTCACACAGAATAACAGGCCGTCAGTGACTGGAGCCTGGAACACCAACACATGCACACACACACACACACACACAACTCACACAGAATAACAGGCCGTCAGTGACTGGAGCCTGGAACACCAACACACGCACACGTCCGCATACTCTCATACACTCACACAACTCACACAGAATAACAGGCTGTCAGTGACTGGAGCCTGGAACACCAACACACGCACACGTCCGCATACACACATACACTCACACAACTCACACAGAATAACAGGCTGTCAGTGACTGGAGCCTGGAACACCAACACACGCACACACAAGCATACGCACACACACTCACACAACTCACACAGAATAACAGGCCGTCAGTGACTGGAGCCTGGAACACCAACACACGCACACACACGCATACACACACACACTCACACAACTCACACAGAATAACAGGCCGTCAGTGACTGGAGCCTGGAACACCAACACACGCACACGTCCGCATACTCTCATACACTCACACAACTCACACAGAATAACAGGCTGTCAGTGACTGGAGCCTGGAACACCAACACACGCACACGTCTGCATACACACATACACTCACACAACTCACACAGAATAACAGGCTGTCAGTGACTGGAGCCTGGAACACCAACACACGCACACACACGCATACACACATACACTCACACAACTCACACAGAGTAACAGGCTGTCAGTGACTGGAGCCTGGAACACCAACACACACATACACACGCATACACACATACACTCACACAACTCACACAGAATAACAGGCTGTCAGTGACTGGAGCCTGGAACACCAACACACGCACACACACGCATACACACACACACTCACACAACTCACACAGAATAACAGGCCGTCAGTGACTGGAGCCTGGAACACCAACACACGCACACACACACATACACACACACACACACACACAACTCACACAGAATAACAGGCCGTCAGTGACTGGAGCCTGGAACACCAACACACGCACACGTCCGCATACTCTCATACACTCACACAACTCACACAGAATAACAGGCTGTCAGTGACTGGAGCCTGGAACACCAACACACGCACACGTCTGCATACACACATACACTCACACAACTCACACAGAATAACAGGCTGTCAGTGACTGGAGCCTGGAACACCAACACACGCACACACACGCAAACACACATACACTCACACAACTCACACAGAATAACAGGCTGTCAGTGACTGGAGCCTGGAACACCAACACACGCACACAGGCGCATACACACACACTCACACAACTCACACAGAATAACAGGCCGTCAGTGACTGGAGTCTGGAACACCAACACACGCACACGTCCGCATACACACAAACACTCACACAACTCACACAGAATAACAAGCTGTCAGTGACTGGAGCCTGGAACACTAACACACGCACACTCACACAACTCACACAGAATAACAGGCCGTCAGTGACTGGAGCCTGGAACACCAACACACGCACACACGCGCATACACACACACATTCACACAACTCACACAGAATAACAGGCCGTCAGTGACTGGAGCCTGGAACACCAACACACGCATACACACATACACTCACACAACTCACACAGAATAACAGGCTGTCAGTGACTGGAGCCTGGAACACCAACACGCACACACACGCATACACACATACACTCACACAACTCACACAGAATAACAGGCTGTCAGTGACTGGAGCCTGGAACACCAACACACGCACACACACGCATACACACACACACTCACACAACTCACACAGAATAACAGGCCGTCAGTGACTGGAGCCTGGAACACCAACACACGCACACGTCCGCATACTCTCATACACTCACACAACTCACACAGAATAACAGGCTGTCAGTGACTGGAGCCTGGAACACCAACACACGCACACGTCCGCATACTCTCATACACTCACACAACTCACACAGAATAACAGGCCGTCAGTGACTGGAGCCTGGAACACCAACACACGCACACGTCCGCATACACACATACACTCACACAACTCACACAGAATAACAGGCTGTCAGTGACTGGAGCCTGGAACACCAACACACGCACACACACGCATACACACACACACTCACACAACTCACACAGAATAACAGGCCGTCAGTGACTGGAGCCTGGAACACCAACACACGCACACGTCCGCATACTCTCATACACTCACACAACTCACACAGAATAACAGGCTGTCAGTGACTGGAGCCTGGAACACCAACACACGCACACGTCTGCATACACACATACACTCACACAACTCACACAGAATAACAGGCTGTCAGTGACTGGAGCCTGGAACACCAACACACGCACACACACGCATACACACATACACTCACACAACTCACACAGAATAACAGGCCGTCAGTGACTGGAGCCTGGAACACCAACACACGCACACACGCGCATACACACACACACTCACACAACTCACACAGAATAACAGGCCGTCAGTGACTGGAGCCTGGAACACCAACACACGCATACACACATACACTCACACAACTCACACAGAATAACAGGCTGTCAGTGACTGGAGCCTGGAACACCAACACACGCACACACACGCATACACACACACACTCACACAACTCACACAGAATAACAGGCTGTCAGTGACTGGAGCCTGGAACACCAACACACGCACACACACGCATACACACACACACTCACACAACTCACACAGAATAACAGGCCGTCAGTGACTGGAGCCTGGAACACCAACACACGCACACGTCTGCATACACACATACACTCACACAACTCACACAGAATAACAGGCTGTCAGTGACTGGAGCCTGGAACACCAACACACGCACACGTCCGCATACTCTCATACACTCACACAACTCACACAGAATAACAGGCTGTCAGTGACTGGAGCCTGGAACACCAACACACGCACACGTCCGCATACTCTCATACACTCACACAACTCACACAGAATAACAGGCTGTCAGTGACTGGAGCCTGGAACACCAACACACGCACACGTCTGCATACACACATACACTCACACAACTCACACAGAATAACAGGCTGTCAGTGACTGGAGCCTGGAACACCAACACACGCACACACACGCATACACACATACACTCACACAACTCACACAGAATAACAGGCTGTCAGTGACTGGAGCCTGGAACACCAACACACGCACACACGCGCATACACACACACACTCACACAACTCACACAGAATAACAGGCCGTCAGTGACTGGAGTCTGGAACACCAACACACGCACACGTCCGCATACACACAAACACTCACACAACTCACACAGAATAACAGGCTGTCAGTGACTGGAGCCTGGAACACTAACACACGCACACTCACACAACTCACACAGAATAACAGGCCGTCAGTGACTGGAGCCTGGAACACCAACACACGCACACACACACTCACACAACGCACACAGAATAACAGGCTGTCAGTGACTGGAGCCTGGAACACCAACACACGCACACGTCCGCATACACACATACACTCACACAACTCACACAGAATAACAGGCTGTCAGTGACTGGAGCCTGGAACACCAACACGCACACACACGCATACACACATACACTCACACAACTCACACAGAATAACAGGCCGTCAGTGACTGGAGCCTGGAACACCAACACACGCACACACGTGCATACACACACACACTCACACAACTCACACAGAATAACAGGCCGTCAGTGACTGGAGCCTGGAACACCAACACACGCATACACACATACACTCACACAACTCACACAGAATAACAGGCTGTCAGTGACTGGAGCCTGGAACACCAACACACGCACACACACGCATACACACACACACTCACACAACTCACACAGAATAACAGGCCGTCAGTGACTGGAGCCTGGAACACCAACACACGCACACACACGCATACACACACACACTCACACAACTCACACAGAATAACAGGCCGTCAGTGACTGGAGCCTGGAACACCAACACACGCACACGTCTGCATACACACATACACTCACACAACTCACACAGAATAACAGGCTGTCAGTGACTGGAGCCTGGAACACCAACACACGCACACGTCCGCATACTCTCATACACTCACACAACTCACACAGAATAACAGGCTGTCAGTGACTGGAGCCTGGAACACCAACACACGCACACGTCCGCATACTCTCATACACTCACACAACTCACACAGAATAACAGGCTGTCAGTGACTGGAGCCTGGAACACCAACACACGCACACGTCTGCATACACACATACACTCACACAACTCACACAGAATAACAGGCTGTCAGTGACTGGAGCCTGGAACACCAACACACGCACACACACGCATACACACATACACTCACACAACTCACACAGAATAACAGGCTGTCAGTGACTGGAGCCTGGAACACCAACACACGCACACACGCGCATACACACACACACTCACACAACTCACACAGAATAACAGGCCGTCAGTGACTGGAGTCTGGAACACCAACACACGCACACGTCCGCATACACACAAACACTCACACAACTCACACAGAATAACAGGCTGTCAGTGACTGGAGCCTGGAACACTAACACACGCACACTCACACAACTCACACAGAATAACAGGCCGTCAGTGACTGGAGCCTGGAACACCAACACACGCACACACACACTCACACAACGCACACAGAATAACAGGCTGTCAGTGACTGGAGCCTGGAACACCAACACACGCACACGTCCGCATACACACACACACTCACACAACTCATACAGAACAACAGGCCTTCAGTGACTGGAGCCTGGAACACCAACACACGCACACACACGCATACACACACACTCACACAGAATAACAGGCCGTCAGTGACTGGAGCCTGGAACACCAACATACGCACACACACGCATACACACACACTCGCACACACACTCATACAGAATAACAGGCCATCAGTGACTGGAGCCTGGAACACCAACACACACTCATGCAGAACAACAGGCTGTCAGTGACTGGAGCCTGGAACACCAACACACACTCATACAGAACAGCAGGCTGTCAGTGATGGAGCCTGGAACACCAACACACACACACACACACACTCACACTGATCAACAGGCCGTCAGTGACTGGAGCCTGGAACACCAACACACGCACACAGGCGCATACACACACACTCACACAACTCACACAGAATAACAGGCCGTCAGTGACTGGAGTCTGGAACACCAACACACGCACACGTCCGCATACACACAAACACTCACACAACTCACACAGAATAACAAGCTGTCAGTGACTGGAGCCTGGAACACTAACACACGCACACTCACACAACTCACACAGAATAACAGGCCGTCAGTGACTGGAGCCTGGAACACCAACACACGCACACACGCGCATACACACACACATTCACACAACTCACACAGAATAACAGGCCGTCAGTGACTGGAGCCTGGAACACCAACACACGCATACACACATACACTCACACAACTCACACAGAATAACAGGCTGTCAGTGACTGGAGCCTGGAACACCAACACACGCACACACACGCATACACACATACACTCACACAACTCACACAGAATAACAGGCTGTCAGTGACTGGAGCCTGGAACACCAACACACGCACACACACGCATACACACACACACTCACACAACTCACACAGAATAACAGGCCGTCAGTGACTGGAGCCTGGAACACCAACACACGCACACACACGCATACACACACACACTCACACAACTCACACAGAATAACAGGCCGTCAGTGACTGGAGCCTGGAACACCAACACACGCACACGTCCGCATACTCTCATACACTCACACAACTCACACAGAATAACAGGCTGTCAGTGACTGGAGCCTGGAACACCAACACACGCACACGTCTGCATACACACATACACTCACACAACTCACACAGAATAACAGGCTGTCAGTGACTGGAGCCTGGAACACCAACACGCACACACACGCATACACACATACACTCACACAACTCACACAGAATAACAGGCCGTCAGTGACTGGAGCCTGGAACACCAACACACGCACACACACGCATACACACACACACTCACACAACTCACACAGAATAACAGGCCGTCAGTGACTGGAGCCTGGAACACCAACACACGCATACACACATACACTCACACAACTCACACAGAATAACAGGCTGTCAGTGACTGGAGCCTGGAACACCAACACACGCACACACACGCATACACACACACACTCACACAACTCACACAGAATAACAGGCCGTCAGTGACTGGAGCCTGGAACACCAACACACGCACACACACGCATACACACACACACTCACACAACTCACACAGAATAACAGGCCGTCAGTGACTGGAGCCTGGAACACCAACACACGCACACGTCTGCATACACACATACACTCACACAACTCACACAGAATAACAGGCTGTCAGTGACTGGAGCCTGGAACACCAACACACGCACACGTCCGCATACTCTCATACACTCACACAACTCACACAGAATAACAGGCTGTCAGTGACTGGAGCCTGGAACACCAACACACGCACACGTCCGCATACTCTCATACACTCACACAACTCACACAGAATAACAGGCTGTCAGTGACTGGAGCCTGGAACACCAACACACGCACACGTCTGCATACACACATACACTCACACAACTCACACAGAATAACAGGCTGTCAGTGACTGGAGCCTGGAACACCAACACACGCACACACACGCATACACACATACACTCACACAACTCACACAGAATAACAGGCTGTCAGTGACTGGAGCCTGGAACACCAACACACGCACACACGCGCATACACACACACACTCACACAACTCACACAGAATAACAGGCCGTCAGTGACTGGAGTCTGGAACACCAACACACGCACACGTCCGCATACACACAAACACTCACACAACTCACACAGAATAACAGGCTGTCAGTGACTGGAGCCTGGAACACTAACACACGCACACTCACACAACTCACACAGAATAACAGGCCGTCAGTGACTGGAGCCTGGAACACCAACACACGCACACACACACTCACACAACGCACACAGAATAACAGGCTGTCAGTGACTGGAGCCTGGAACACCAACACACGCACACGTCCGCATACACACACACACTCACACAACTCATACAGAACAACAGGCCTTCAGTGACTGGAGCCTGGAACACCAACACACGCACACACACGCATACACACACACTCACACAGAATAACAGGCCGTCAGTGACTGGAGCCTGGAACACCAACATACGCACACACACGCATACACACACACTCGCACACACACTCATACAGAATAACAGGCCATCAGTGACTGGAGCCTGGAACACCAACACACACTCATGCAGAACAACAGGCTGTCAGTGACTGGAGCCTGGAACACCAACACACACTCATACAG
Source organism: Isurus oxyrinchus (assembly GCA_026770705.1). Classification (NCBI taxonomy): domain Eukaryota; kingdom Metazoa; phylum Chordata; class Chondrichthyes; order Lamniformes; family Lamnidae; genus Isurus; species Isurus oxyrinchus. The sequence continues at coordinate 15,979 of JANJGN010002435.1, forward strand.
AACAGCAGGCTGTCAGTGACGGAGCCTGGAACACCAACACACACACACACACACACACTCACACTGATCAACAGGCCGTCAGTGACTGGAGCCTGGAACACCAACACACGCACACACACGCATACACACACACTCTCACACACGCTCACACAGAATAACAGGCCATCAGTGACTGGAGCCTGGAACACCAACACACGCACACACACACACACACACACACACTGAACAACAGGCTGTCAGTGACTGCAGCCTGGAACACCAACACACGCACACACACACACTCACACAGAATAACAGGCCGTCAGTGACTGGAGCCTGGAAAACCAACACACACTCATACAGAACAACAGGCTGTCAGTGACTGGAGCCTGGAACACCAACACACACACACAACAACAGGCCGTCAGTGACTGGAGCCTGGAACACCAACACACACACACACACAACAACAGGCCGTCAGTGACTGGAGCCTGGAACACCAACACACACACACACACAGAACAACAGGCCGTCAGTGCCTGGAGCCTGGAACACCAACACACACACACACAGAGCAACAGGCCGTCAGTGACTGGAGCCTGGAACACCAACACACACTCATACAGAACAACAGGCCGTCAGTGACTGGAGCCTGGAACACCAACACACACACACACAGAACAACAGGCCGTCAGTGACTGGAGCCTGGAATACCAACACACTCACACTCACACACACTCATACAGAACAACAGGCCGTCAGTGAGTGGAGCCTGGAACACCAACACACACACACACACTCACTCATACAGAACAACAGGCCGTCAGTGAGTGGAGCCCAAAACACTAACACACACTCATACAGAACAACAGGCCGTCAGTGACTGGAGCCTGGAACACCAACACACGCATACACACGCATACACACACACACTCACACATATTCACACAGAATAACAGGCCATCAGTGACTGGAGCCTGGAACACCAACACGCACACACACGCATACACACACACTCATACAGAACAACAGGCTGTCAGTGAATGGAGCCTGGAACACCAACACATGCACACACACTCACACAGAACAACAGGCTGTCAGTGACTGGAGCCTGGAACACCAACACACGCACACACACGCATACACACACACTCTCACACACACTCACACAGAATAACAGGCCGTCAGTGACTGGAGCCTGGAACACCAACACACGCACACACACACATACACACACACTCACACAGAATAACAGGCCGTCAGTGACTGGAGCCTGGAACACCAACACACACACACTCACAGAACAACAGGCCGTCAGTGAGTGGAGCCTGGAACACTAACACACACACTCATACAGAACAACAGGCCGTCAGTGGGTGGAGCCTGGAACACCAACACACACACACAGAACAACAGGCCGTCAGTGACTGGAGCCTGGAACAACAACAACAACACACACACACACACACACACACACACACACACACACACACAGAACAACAGGCCGTCAGTGAGTGGAGCCTGGAACACCAACACACACACACACACACACACACACACACACACACAGAACAACAGGCCGTCAGTGACGAGCCTGGAACAACAACAACACACACACATACAGAACAACAGGCCATCAGTGAGTGGAGCCTGGAACACCAACACACACACACACAGAACAACAGGCCGTCAGTGACTGGAGCCTGGAACAACAACACACACACACAGAACAACAGGCCGTCAGTGACTGGAGCCTGGAACACCAACACACACACACAAACACACACACACACACACACACTCATACAGAACAACAGGCCATCAGTGAGTGGAGCCTGGAACACTAACACACACACTCACAAAGAACAACAGGCCGTCAGTGACTGGAGCCTGGAACAACAACACACACACACACGCATACACACACACTCTCACACAGAACAACAGGCCGTCCGTGACTGGAGCCTGGAACAACACACACTCACACAGAACAACAGGCCGTCAGTGACTGGAGCCTGGAACACTAACACACACAGAACAACAGGCCGTCAGTGACTGGAGCCTGGAACAACAACAACACAGAACAACAGGTCGTCAGTGACTGGAGCCTGGAACACCAACACATACACACAGAACAACAGGCTATCAGCGACTGGAGCCTGGAACACACACACATACACACACACAGAACAACAGGCCGTCAGTGATTGGAGCCTGGAACACCAACACACACACACACGCACAGAACAACAGGCTATCAGTGACTGGAGCCTGGAACACTAACACACACACACACACACATACACACACACAGAACAGGCTATCAGTGACTGGAGCCTGGAACACCAACACACACACACACAGAACAACAGGCCGTCAGTGACTGAAGCTTGGAACACTAACACACACACACACACAGAACAACAGGCCATCAGTGATAAAAACAAAAAAACTGCGGATGCTGGAAATCCAAAACAAAAACAGAATTACCTGGAAAAACTCAGCAGGTCTGGCAGCATCGGCGGAGAAGAAACGAGTTGACGTTTCGAGTCCTCATGACCCTTCCACAGAGCAGCTCTGTTGAAGGGTCATGACGACTCGAAACGTCAACTCTTTTCTTCTCCGCCGATGCTGCCAGACCTGCTGAGTTTTTCCAGGTAATTCTGTTTTTGAACAGGCTGTCAGTGACTGGAGCCTGGAACACTAACAGACTATCTAGCACACCCCCCCATCTCATTCACACTGACAACCACCACCCCCCCTCATCTCATTCACACTGATACACCCCAATCACATTCACACTGACACCGCCCCCCAATCTCATTCACATTGACACCGCCCCCCAATCTCAGTCACACCGACACCGCCCCCCAATCTCATTCACACTGACACCCCCCCCAATCTCATTCACACTGACACCCCCCCCAATCTCATTCACACTGACACCGCCCCCCAATCTCATTCACACTGACACCGCCCCCCAATCTCATTCACACTGACAACGCCCCCCAATCTCATTCACACTGACACCGCCCCCCAATCTCATTCAGAATGACACCGCCCCCCAATCTCATTCACACTGACACTGCCCCCCAATCTCAGTCACACTGACACCGCCCCCCAATCTCATTCACACTGACACCGCCCCCCAATCTCATTCACACTGACACCGTCCCCCAATCTCATTCACACTGACACCGTCCCCCAATCTCATTCACACTGACACCGTCCCCCAATCTCATTCACACTGACACCGCCCCCCAATCTCATTCACACTGACACCGCCCCCCAATCTCATTCACACTGACACCGCCCCCCAATCTCATTCACACTGACACCGCCCCCAATCTCATTCACACTGACACCGCCCCCAATCTCATTCACACTGACACCGCCCCCCAATCTCATTCACACTGACACCGCCCCCCAATCTCATTCACACTGACACCGCCCCCCAATCTCATTCACACTGACACCGCCCCCCCCCACTCTCATTCACACTGACACACCATCTCCCTCACACTAACACACCCATACACCTCATCTTCCTCACACTAACACACCCACACACCCCATCTCCCTCACACTAACACACCCACACAGCCCATCTCCCTCACACTAACACACCCACACACCCCATCTCCCTCACACTAACACACCCACACACCCCATCTCCCTCACACTAACACACCCACACACCCCATCTCCCTCACACTAACACACCCACACACCAACACACCCACACACACCCCATCTCTTTCACACCCACATACCCAGTCTCATTCACACCCACGCCTCGCTCACTCCCTATCCCACACAGACCCCTCCCCACCCCCATACTCACCGTGCTGTGCTGTTGATAGCTCTGACACCGAGCCTGACACCACACACAGTCAGGGTCCTTGTTACAGGCCTGCTCCATGCCATAGAGCGAACAGTAATCCAGGTGAACCTTCAACAGAATAGTCAGCAGAGATCAGGATAACAAGAGGTAAAGATCATGTCTCCCACAGCGAATCCCTGCTCACTGGTCACCTGCAAACACACAGCGGTGTCAGACAGAACCCAGAGTGAGCCAGACAACCCGCCACCCCAGGCAGGGTCAGACCCACCGTCACTATAAACTGTTTCTCCCTTGTTCCACTATTAAACTCCTGATAACTTTGAACTTCTCTGTGGAATCTTCCCTAAATCCTCTTCGGAGGACATGCCGAGATTTTCCCGTCCTCCCGTGTAAATTAATTCCCTCATCTCTGGCAAATCGCCACTGCACTCTCTCCAAAACCTTGACAAGTGCCATGCCCAGCCAAGACTTAACCATTGTTTCTTCGTGTTGAGATAAATCCTTGCAGTTGTGCTCTCTGCTGAGGTTAATTTTAACAGACATCTTAATGTCTCCTCCTCCTCCTTTCGAAGGTGTTGTGACCACATGACCCCCACAACCCATCCCTCTTTCAACACCCTCTTTAAAGTCCCTGCGAGTTAGCGAGATTTCATCCTGTGTCGATCTTCCCTCTCAGTCCTCTGGTCCCAGGCTTCTAACTCCTGGTTACAGGGCTGAAGAGATATTCCACCCATCAGACAGTCCGTACTCACATTTTGGACCAACACCTGAGACACGAAAATTGGAACCTTGTAGGCTATGAGGTCACCCATAGGTCGGCCACTGTATCCCCCGGCAACCAGCAGGATATTTCCGTTCATCACCGCGGCAACATGGGAATATCGCCCTCGGAAGGATTTACTCTCTCGCCCTGAGAAAACAGAAGCAGATGGAATTCAAAACCTTAGTATCTGATGAGGATGAACACTCTGTGCTGTACCTGTCCTGGGAGTGTTTGATGGGGACAGTGTAGAGGGAGATTTACTCTGTATCTAACCCCGTGCTGTACCTGTCCTGGGAGTGTTTGATGGGGACAGTGTAGCGGGCGATTTACTCTCTATCTAACCCCATGCTGTACCTGTCCTGGGAGTGGTTGATGGGGACAGTGTAGAGGGAGATTTACTCTGTATCTAACCCCGTGCTGTACCTGTCCTGGGAGTGTTTGATGGGGACAGTGTCGAGGGAGCTTTACTCTGTATCTAACCCTGTGCTGTACCTGTCCGGGGAGAAAGAAAATATTACAGGACAGGAAATAGAGAGGTAAGAGGGAGTAAGCTAAGTAAATAGCCAGTTGTCCCGTAGCCTGCTGAAACCCACCATGGACAAAAAGGAGGAAGTCATGAATTGTTAACATTCTGACTATGTTTAATTTGAATCTTATGTGCATGTATTAAGCAAAACTTGCATTGCTCTTACCAGCCGCAATCATCTGGAATAGTAGAAAGAAATAATGGTACTTTGAAAAACAAACTAGCCAAGTTTTGTAGAGAAACTGGTTTAAAATGGCCGGAAGGGTTGCCCATTGGCCTAATGAGGTCTACACCTAATCTAGAGGTTAAAGTAAACCCACATGAAATAATAATGGGAAGTCCTATGAGAGTAGGATTCAATCCTTTCAAGTGAAGCAGCATTTCACTTGCATTTCCCCCAACTTAGTCTACTGCATTCGTTGCTCCCAATGTGGTCTCCTCTACATTGGAGAGACCAAACGTAAACTGGGCGACCGCTTTGCAGAACACCTGCGGTCTGTCCGCAAGAATGACCCAAACCTCCCTGTCGCTTGCCATGTTAACACTCCACCCTGCTCTCTTGCCCACATGTCCGTCCTTGCCTTGCTGCATTGTTCCAGTGAAGCCCAACGTAAACTGGAGGAACAACACCTCATCTTCCGACTAGGCACTTTACAGCCTTCCGGTCTGAATATTGTGTTCAGCAACTTTAGATCATGAACTCGCTCCTCCATCCCCAACCCCCTTTCCGATACCCCTTTTTCATATAATTTATATAGATTTTTCTTTTCCCACCTATTTCCATTATTTTTAAATGTATTTCTATCCATTGTTTTATCTCTACCTTTTAACCTATGTCAATCCCTTCCCCCCACCTTGCTTGTCCTGCTTTCTACCCTTAATGTCCCCATTAGCACATTCCTTAGATAATATCACCACCTTCAACACCTCTTTGTCTTTTGTCTGTGACATCTTTTGGTTATCTCCACCTATCACTGGCCCTCTATCCAGCTCTACCTGTCCCACCCCTTAAACCAGTTTATATTTCACCCCTTTTCAAGTTTTCCTTAGTTTTGATGAAGAGTCATTCGGACTCGAAATGTTAACTGTGTTCCTCTCCGCAGATGTTGTCAGACCTCGTGCTGTACCTCTCCTGGGAGTGTTTGATGGGACAATGCAGAAGGACCTGCATCTAACCCTGTGCTGTACCTGCTGTGGAAGTATTACAAATCAGAATGGCAAAGGAATCCTGGAAGATGAGCTCACGGAGGGTTTTTGGGAGTTCCTTGGATCAGCACATGCTACACCAATCAGACAGCAGGCTTTTCTAGATGCGGTAATGTGCAATGAGATAGCGTGACTTAATGGCCTCACAGTAAAGGAGCCCCTGGGTAGCAGTGATCATACCACAATTGAATTTTTCAAGAGTGGGTCTAAGCCTAGTTTTTTAAGCTTAAATAAGGGCAGAGTATGAAGATCGAGCTAAATAAAGTGAACTGGGAAACTAGGTTAAGGGATAGGTCAGTAGAGAGGCCGTGACAGATATTTAAGGAGATATTTTGTAACACTCAGCAAAGATATATTCCAGTGAGAATGAAAGATTCTAGGGAAGGCTGCACCATCTGTGGCCAACTAAGGAAATTAAAGATAGTATCAAATTGAAAGAAAAAGCGTACAATTCTGCAAAGATTATTGGCAGGTCAAAAGACTGGGCAGAATATTGTGTCATTGAGCATGTGCAAGGCAGGAATCAATAGGTTTCTGGATCCTAATGACCATTGAGGGATATGGGGATAGTGTGGGAAAGTGGCAGTGAGGTAGACTATCAGCCATGATTGAGTTACATGTCAGAGCAGGATCGACGGGCTGAATGGCCTACTCCTATGTTCCTTATATAAAAAGAATGACCAAAAAAAAAGGGAGGAATTAAAGTAAGAGAGAAAGCTAGCTAGGAATGTGAAAACAGACGAGAGTTTCTACAGGTATTTAAAAAGGAAAAAAGTGGAGTGTTGGTCCCCTAGAGTGTGTGTCTGGGAAATTAATAAAGTAGAATAAGGAAATGGCAGATGAATTGAATAAATGGGTCTGTCTTCTTGGTAAAAGATACAAATAACATCCCAGAAAAAAATGTAAATCAAGGGGTGAAAGGGAGGGGGGAATTTAAAGCAATTACAATCACCAGGGAAAGGGGATTGAAAATTATTAGAACTAAAAAGCTGGCAAGTCCCCAGATCCTAGGGTCTTAAAAGAAGCAACTGCTGGGATAGTAGATGCATTGATTGTAATTTTCCAAAATTCCCTAGATTCTGGAAAGGTTCCATCAGATTGGAAAACTGCAAATGTGGCTCCTCTATTCAAGAAAGGAGGGAGACAGAAAGCGGGAAACTACAGACCAGTCAGCTTAACGTCTGCCGTGGGGAAATTGTGGGAATCTATTGTTAAGGTGCTTATAGTGGGGCACTTAGAAAATCGCAATGCAATCAGGCAGAGTCGACATGGTTTTGTGAAAGGGAAATTGTGTTTGACTCATTTATTTGAGTTCTTTGAGGAAGTAACAAACAATGTGGATAAAGAGGAACCTGTGGATGTGCTGTCCTTGGATTTCCAGAAGGCATTTGACAAGGTGCCACATCACACACAAAAGAGCTCGAGGTGTAGAGGGGTAACAGATTAGCGTGGAAAGATGATTGGTTAGCTATGGGGAAACAGAAAGTAAGAATAAATGGGTCATTTTCAGGTTGGCAAGATGTAATGAGACTGCTGCCACAGGGATCAGTACTGGGGCCTCAACAATTTACAGTTTATATAAATGACTTGGATGAAGGGACTGAATGTATAGTTGTTAAAATTGCTGATGACACAAGGATAGGTAAGTGAGTAAGTTGTGAAGAGGAGTTAAGGAGTCTGCAAAGGGATAGATAGGTTAAGCAAGCAGACTAAAATCTGGCAGATGGAGAATAACGTGGGACAATGTGAGGTTATCCACTTTGGCAGGAAGAATAGGGAAACAGAATATTATGTAAAAGGAGAGAGATTGCAGAATGCTGCAGTACAGAGGGATCTGGGGGCCCTGGTATATAAATCACAAAGAAGTTAGTATGCAGGTACAGCAAGTGATTAGGAAGGCAAATGGAATGTTGCTTATTGCAAGGAGATTGGAATATAAAAGAAGGGAAGTTTTACTCTAGTTGTACAGGGCCTTGGTGAGACCACATCGAGAGTATTGTCTACACCTTTGGTCTCCTTATTTAAAGAGATCTGGGCTGCTTCATGGGACAGTGTAAAGGGTGTTGGATGCTGTACTCTTCTCATCATTCTCGACTCGTCTATAGCCTTTGACTACATCATCCTCCTCCAAGCCTCTCCACTGTCAGCCAGCTGGGTGAGACTGCTCTCACCTGGTTCCATTCTTACCTATCTAATCGGAGCCAAAGAATCACTTGCAATGACTTCTTTTCCTGCTCCCACTCCCTTACCTCCGGTATCCAAGGATTGATCCTGGACTTCTTCCTAGTGCCCCCGGTTGCATCATCATCTGAAAGCACAGCGTTGATTTTCACACACCCAACGCTATCTCACCGCCACCTCTCTCCACAGTTGCTAAATCATCAGACGGTTTATCTGACATCTGGTACTGAATGACATGAGGAAACATTTTTTGCATAGTGACTTCTGAGCTGGAAAGTGCAGCCTGAAAGGGCGGTGGAAGCAGATTCAGGAGGAACTTTTAAAAGGCAATTGAGTAAATAGTTGAAGGGAAAAAAATATTGTAGGATGTGTATTTCTGACATGATTTGACCTATCGCACTTGTGTTTGCTGAGACGCTGCTACACTGTTCACTTTGGAATCAAAAGCAGAATTTGTGATGACACTAAATTTGTGGGGGGACAGATGGAGGAGGAGGGACGATTGCAACAAATTACAGGAGGACATGAATAAACTTGCAGAGCGGGCAAATCATTGGCACATGAAACGCAACACAGGTAAATGTGAGGTAGTGTATTCTGGTAGGAAGTAGGGAGGTCACTTGTTACTTGGAAGGTGCGAGTGTAGGTTAGGATAGAGGAACAAAGGGATCTCAGAATACAAACACAGCAATCACAGGTTTTTTTTAAAACAGAGATAGAATTGAAAAGTAGGGAAGTTATGTTAAACCTCTACTGAACCATGGTTAGACCTCTCTGTATTCTCACCTGCTCCCTGAGGATTTCTGTTGAAATCTTGCTCTGATATAACTTCTCGGGCCCTCTGATTATTACCACCACCTGGAGCCTCCCCGTTCTTTATTGGTTTATTGTTGCACTGTTTAGCGAGGGCCTAATGAAGGTGCAGTCTGTTCCAGCGACACTGCATTGCTGCACAGGGCTGATGCTGCCATTGGTTTACACTAGGTTATCACCCACATGGGTACCTGGCTGCTGATGGAGACTTGAAGGTTCCATTCTGACTCCTGAGGGAGACAAAGCCTGGGAAGCTGTCGGAGCCCCATGAGTGCAGTGCTTCTCTCTCACTGTGTACAAACACAGAGCCGCCTGTTCTGGCACAGTCGAAAACGTCAACAATCAGCAAAATAACAGCAGGGCTACGAGAGAAGAACTCCACATCCAGTTGCTATGCTCTGGAACGACCTAACAGACAGATTGGGTCTGATTCGACACACAAACTGGGTTAACATCTCTCTTACTTAGACCACACCTGGAGTACCGTGTACAGTTTTGGTCTCCTTACTTGAGAAAGGATATAATTGCATTAGGATCAGAGAAGGTTCACTCGACTGAGGCCTGGGATGAAAGGTCAGTGCCATGTGTAGTTACGATAACATTGATTCGAAAGGACAACTGTTTGAAAAGCACATTTGCTAAAACAAAACTTTTCAAAAGCCTTTGTTCAGAGAAGGGATGTGTGGCCAGACAACTTGGCACCTTTCTGTATGGGTTCCACAACCTTATCAAACTGCTCATCTCAAGATCATTCTTCAACGGGTGTTCCACATGAGACCCTTCCACTTGCTGATCTTCTTTCACAACAAAATCAATGAGCTGATAAGGACCTGAATGAAAAGCTATAAGAACCCCAGGTAGGAGAAAGACTACTGAATGGCCGATACCTAATACGGGAACAAGATTCATCAGGTTGGGAGCAGCCATCATACGCGACTCTGCTCTTCTCCGCCGATGCTGCCAGACCCGCTGAGTTTTTCCAGGTATTTTTTGTTTTGGGAGCAGCCATCTTTGAGTTAAGACAATAAGAAAGGCTGGAAGCTGCCTAAAGAGAGAACCTCCTTGAATATGATCAGAAAGGCAGCTTCAAACAGAAACTGCTTCTCACCACAGAGAGACCAGGGAAGGTGACAGAAACAGCAATCGGACCTGCTGGACTGAATCAGACTCCCAACAGCCACCACCTGCATTACTGCAAAAGTGAAAACAGGAGCCTTCACTCACTCCCAGGACGTGTGCTGCTTGTTGAGTCTACCTGCAATGGCAACTCTTCAACTGCAGAAGCCATCGCAGCTGCTAAAATGAACCTCAAGTTTCAACCCCTTCACTTCAGAGAGGAGGAGTTCAGGCAAAGGGCCCGCAACAATATATCAAAGATTGCTTTGAAATCTCATCTTTAGATCTCTTTTTATCTTTATATGCTTTTTAATCTTGGCATCTGTATTTTAGTTAATAACTTTATCACTTTCAGGTAAATAACTTATATTAGCAGTTTTGTAATAAGTTAATCTTTCTCTCAATGAAGACTGAAGATTGTCGGCTGGGTTATTTTTAAATTAAACTACTCTAAAATTAAAAGGGATGCAACATACACACACACAAATTCTTAGCTCAAAGGCCACTTTAAGGAAACACATTTTATGTGGTCATGGTGGTTGGAAGGTTGGGACTATGCCTATTGGAGTTAAGAAGAATGGGGGATGAGGGCATTGAAACACATCAGATCCTGAGGGAAAAAATTAAAAGCAAAAAACTGCAGATGCTGGAAACCCAAAACAGAAACAAAAATACCTGGAAAAACTCAGCAGGTCCGACGGCATCTGCGGAGAGGGACACGGTTAACGTTTCAAGTCCGTGTGACTCTTCATCAGAACTAAGGAAAAATTTAGACATACGGACTGGAAACTTTAACTGTGTCCCTCTCCGCAGATGCTGTCAGATCCTGAGGGAACTTGACCGGATGGAGACTGGAGGATGTTTCCCCTCATTGGGGGAATCTCGAAGAAGGAGACCGAGTTTAAAAAGAAGGGGTCATTCATTTATGATGGAGATGGGGAGAATGTTTTTTCTCTCAGACGATCATGAGACTGTGGGATTCTCTTCCCCAGAGCAGAGCGGAGGCTGGGTCATTCAATACATTCAAGGGCGAGTTAGACAGATTTTTCATCGACAAGGGAGTCGAGGGTAATGGGGAACAGACAGGAAAGTGGAGTGAAGGTCACAGTCAGATCAGCCGTCATCTTACTGAATGGCGAAGCAGGCTTGAGGGGCCGATTGGCCTACCCCTGCTCCTAGATCTCGTGTTCTTATATGGTGTTCTCTTACCATCGCCAGTGCTGATCAAAAGGCCAAGCTCCTCGCTGGAGACCCACTGGTGGCAGCCCAGGTGGTAGAAAAAGATGTCGCCATCATAACACTTCTCTTCATGATAGTGAATGTGAACATTACCACCTACAATCAGGGAGAACAGCGTCAGGTTAAAGCTTACAGCACTCGCATTATCATCCTGTGGTGATACATAAACACCCTGGGGGTTACCATTGTCCAGAGACTGAACTGGACCAGCCATATAAATACTGTGACTACAAGAGCAGGTCAGAGGCTGGGAATCCTGCAGTGAGTAACTCAGCTCCTGACTCCCCAAAGCCTGTCCACCGTCTACAAGGCACAAGTCAGGAGCATGGTGGAATACTCCCCACTTGCCTGGATGAGTGCAGCTCCCACAACACTCAAGAAGCTCGACACCATCCAGGATAAAGCAGCCCCTATGATTGGCAGCCCACCACCGATCTTAAACATTCACTCCCTGGGCTAATACCTGGAATGGGCAGGTTGTCATGATGAAGGGCTGGAATTTAGAAGAATTATATAAGACCCTGAGGGGTCTTGACAGGGTGGATGTGGAGAGGATGTTTCCTCTTGTGGGAGAATCTAGAACTAGGGGTCACTGTGTAAAAATAAGGGGCCGCTCATTTAAGACAGAGATGAGAAAAGACTTTTTCTCTCAGAGGATAGAGTGTCTTCGGACTCCTCTTCCTGAAAAGGCAGTGGAAGCAGAGTTTACGAATGTTTTTAACGGCAGAGGGAGATAGATAAGCAAATGGGTGACAGATAATCAGGGCAGGTGGGAAGGAGGAGTCACCAATCAGCCATAATCTGGTGGAGGAGGCTTGAGGGGCCTACTCCTGCTCCGAGTTCATATGTCCCTCTCGCAGCAGTGTGTGTACCATCTACAAGATGCACTGCAGGAACTCACCAAGGCTCCTTCGACAGCACCTTCCAAACCCACAACCACTACCAACGAGAAGGACAAGGGCAGCAGGCACATGGAAACACCACCACCTGGAAGTTCCCCTCCAAGTCACTCACCATCCTGACTTGGAAATATATCAGCCGTTCCTTCACTGTCGCTGGGTCAAAATCCTGGAACTCCCTTCCTAACAGCACTGTGGGTGTACCTACACCACACGGACAAAATCCTGGAACTCCCTCCCTAACAGCGCTGTGGGTGTACCTACACCACACGGACAAAATCCTGGAACTCCCTCCCTAACAGCACTGTGGGTGTACCTACACCACAGGGACAAAATACTGGAACTCCCTCCCTAACAGCGCTGTGGGTGTACCTACACCACACGGACAAAATCCTGGAACTCCCTCCCTAACAGCACGGTGGGTGTACCTACACCACACGGACAAAATACTGGAACTCCCTCCCTAACAGCGCTGTGGGTGTACCTACACCACACGGACAAAATCCTGGAACTCCCTCCCTAACAGCACTGTGGATGTACCTACACCACAGGGACAAAATCCTGGAACACCCTCCCTAACAGCGCTGTGGGTGTACCTACACCACAGGGACAAAATCCTGGAACTCCCTCCCTAACAGCACTGTGGGAGTACCTACACCACACGGACAAAATCCTGGAACTCCCTCCCTAACAGCGCTGTGGGTGTACCTACACCACAGGGACAAAATCCTGGAACTCCCTCCCTAACAGCACTGTGGGTGTACCTACACCACACGGGACAAAATCCTGGAACTCCCTCCCTAACAGCGCTGTGGGTGTACCTACAACACACGGACAAAATCCTGGAACTCCCTCCCTAACAGCGCCATGGGTGTACCTACACCACACGGACAAAATCCTGGAACTCCCTCCCTAACAGCGCTGTGGGTGTACCTACAACACACGGACAAAATCCTGGAACTCCCTCCCTAACAGCACTGTGGGTGTACCTACACCACACGGACAAAATCCTGGAACTCCCTCCCTAACAGCACTGTGGGTGTACCTACACCACAGGGACAAAATCCTGGAACTCTCTCCCTAACAGCACTGTGGGTGTACCTACACCACAGGGACAAAATCCTGGAACTCCCTCGCCAACAGCACTGTGGGTGTACCTACACCACATGGACAAAATCCTGGAACTTCCTCCCTAACAGCACTGTGGGTGAACCTACACCACACGGACAAAATCCTGGAACTCCCTCCCTAACAGCACTGTGGGTGTACCTACACCACAGGGACAAAATCCTGGAACTCCCTCCCTAACAGCACTGTGGGTGTACCTACACCACAGGGACAAAATCCTGGAACTCCCTCCCTAACAGCACTGTGGGTGTACCTACACCACAGGGACAAAATCCTGGAACTCCCTCCCTAACGCACTGTGGGAGTACCTACACCACAGGGACTGCAGCAGCATAATTCTCAAGGGGCAATAAGGGATGGGCAATAAATCATGGCCAAGCCAGCGATGACCACATCCTATGAGCGTATTTTAAAAATCCTCTTCTTGGTTCTGATCAAAGGTCACAGACCTTAAATATGAACTGTGTTACTCCCTCTCCATCCTGCTGAGTGGTTCCAGTATTCTCTCCCCGGATTTCAGGTCAGCAGAATCCATCATATCTTTACTGTTCTGTTCGGTGGTCAGGCACCAGCAATGGGAGGCTGGAGGATCTGGGAGCTCCGACACTCTCCCTCGCTACGCCTGAAGGTACAGACTCGCCCTCCCAATCAGTGCCAACGACTCATTTACCCTGATAGCTAGCACCAACCTGACCCTCAATCCAGCCCACCACAACCACATCAATCACACAGACCTGCCCTGCAAACACCTCCCAGCGTCCACTGCACCTGCTCCCCTGATTCACCCCGGGAAACAATACCCCACACACGGCACAACTACCCCGCAGCCCTCTGCTCCGATCACACACACACACTGTCCCACAGCCCTCTGCACCGATCACACACACACACTGTCCCACAGCCCTTTGCTCCGATCACACACACACACTGTCCCACAGCCCTCTGCTCCGATCACACACACACACACTGTCCCACAGCCCTCTGCTCCGATCACACACACACACTGTCCCACAGCCCTCTGCTCCGATCACACACACACTGTCCCACAGCCCTCTGCTCCGATCACACACACACACACACTGTGCCACAGCCCTCTGCTCCGATCACACACACACACTGTCCCACAGCCCTCTGCTCCAATCACACACACACACACACTGTCCCACAACCCTCTGCTCCGATCACACACACACACACTGTCCCACAGCCCTCTGCACCGATCACACACACACACACTGTCCCACAGCCCTCTGCTCCGATCACACACACACACTGTCCCACAGCCCTCTGCTCCGATCACACACACACACACTGACCCACAGCCCTCTGCTCCGATCACACACACACACTGTCCCACAGCCCTCTGCTCCGATCACACACACACACACACACTGTCCCACAGCCCTCTGCTCCGATCACACACACACACTGTCCAACAGCCCTCTGCTCCGATCACACACACACACACACACTGTCCCACAGCCCTCTGCTCCGATCACACACACACACTGTCCCACAGCCCTCTGCTCCGATCACACACACACACTGTCCCACAGCCCTCTGCTCCGATCACACACACACACACTGTCCCACAGCCCTCTGCTCCGATCACACACACACACTGTCCCACAGCCCTCTGCTCCCATCACACACACACACTGTCCCACAGCCCTCTGCTCCCATCACACACACACACTGTCCCACAGCCCTCTGTTCCGATCACACACACACACTGTCCCACAGCCCTCTGCTCTGATCACACACACACTGTCCAACAGCGCTCTGCTCCGATCACACACACACACACACACACACACACACACACACACACACACACACACTGTCCCACAGCCCTCTGCTCCGATCACACACACACACTGTCCCACAGCCCTCTGCTCCGATCACACACACACACTGTCCCACAGCCCTCAGCTCCGATCACAACACACACTGCCCCACAGACCTCTGCTCCGATCACACACACACTGTCCCAGAGCTCTCTGCTCCGATCACACACACACACTGTCCCACAGCCCTCTGCTCCGATCACAACACACACTGCCCCACAGACCACTGCTCCGATCACACACACACACTGTCCCACAGCTCTCTGCTCCGATCACACACACACACACACTGTCCCACAGCCCTCTGCTCCGATCACACACACACACACTGTCCCACAGCCCTCTGCTCCGATCACACACACACACACTGTCCCACAGCCCTCTGCTCCGATCACACACACACACTGTCCCACAGCCCTCTGCTCCGATCACACACACACACTGTCCCACAGCCCTCTGCTCCGATCACACACACACACACTGTCCCACAGCCCTCTGCTCCGATCACACACACACACACACTGTCCCACAGCCCTCTGCTCTGATCACACACACACACTGTCCCACAGCCCTCTGCTCCGATCACAACACACACACACTGTCCCACAGCCCTCTGCTCCGATCACACACACACACTGTCCCACAGCCCTCTGCTCCGATCACACACACACACACTGTCCCACAGCCCTCTGCTCCGATCACACACACACTGTCCCACAGCCCTCTGCTCCGATCACACACACACACTGTCCCACAGCCCTCTGCTCCGATCACACACACACACTGTCCCACAGCCCTCTGCTCCGATCACACACACACACTGTCCCACAGCCCTCGGCTCCGATCACACACACACTGTCCCAAAGCCCTCTGCTCCGATCACACACACACTGTCCCAAAGCCCTCTGCTCCGATCACACACACACTGTCCCACAGCCCTCTGCTCCGATCACACACACAGTGTCCCACAGCCCTCTGCTCCCATCACACACACACACAAACACTGTCCCACAGCCCTCTGCTCCGATCACACACACACACACACACACACACACACACACACACACACACCTGTCCCACAGCCCTCTGCTCCGATCACACACACACACACACTGTCCCACAGCCCTCTGCTCCGATCACACACACAGTGTCCCACTGCTCTCTGCTCCGATCACACACACACTGTCCCACAGCCCTCTGCTCCGATCACACACACACACACTGTCCCACAGCCCTCTGCTCCGATCACACACACACACTGTCCCACAGCCCTCTGCTCCGATCACACACACACACTGTCCCACAGCCCTCTGCTCCGATCACACACACACTGTCCCACAGACCTCTGCTCCGATCACACACACACACACTCTCCCACAGCCCTCTGCTCCGATCACACACACACACTGTCCCACAGCCCTCTGCTCCGATCACACACACACACACTGTCCCACAGCCCTCTGCTCCGATCACACACACACACACACACTGTCCCACAGCCCTCTGCTCTGATCACACACACACACTGTCCCACAGCCCTCTGCTCCGATCACAACACACACACACTGTCCCACAGCCCTCTGCTCCGATCACACACACACACTGTCCCACAGCCCTCTGCTCCCATCACACACACACACACTGTCCCACAGCCCTCTGCTCCGATCACACACACACTGTCCCACAGCCCTCTGCTCCGATCACACACACATACTGTCCCACAGCCCTCTGCTCCGATCACACACACACACTGTCCCACAGCCCTCTGCTCCGATCACACACACACACTGTCCCACAGCCCTCTGCTCCGATCACACACACACACTGTCCCACAGCCCTCTGCTCCGATCACACACACACACTGTCCCACAGCCCTCTGCTCCGATCACACACACACACTGTCCCACAGCCCTCTGCTCCGATCACACACACACACTGTCCCACAGCCCTCTGCTCCCATCACACACACACACTGTCCCACAGCCCTCTGCTCCGATCACACACACACTGTCCCACAGCCCTCTGCTCCGATCACACACACACACTGTCCCACAGCCCTCTGCTCCGATCACACACACACACTGTCCCACAGCCCTCTGCTCTGATCACACACACACTGTCCAACAGTGCTCTGCTCCGATCACACACACACACTGTCCCACAGCCCTCTGCTCCGATCACACACACACACACTGTCCCACAGCCCTCTGCTCCGATCACACACACACTGTCCCACAGCCCTCTGCTCCGATCACACACACACTGTCCCACAGCCCTCTGCTCCGATCACACACACACACACCATCCCACAGCCCTCTGCTCCGATCACACACACACACTGTCCCACAGCCCTCTGCTCCGATCACACACACACACTGTCCCACAGCCCTCGGCTCCGATCACACACACACACACTGTCCCAAAGCCCTCTGCTCCGATCACACACACACTGTCCAACAGCCCTCTGCTCCCATCACACACACACACACACACACACACACACACACACACACAGTCCCACAGCCCTCTGCTCCGATCACACACACACACTGTCCCACAGCCCTCTGCTCCGATCACACACACACTGTGCCACAGCACTCGGCTCCCATCACACACACACACGAACACTGTCCCACAGCCCTCTGCTCCGATCACACACACACACACACACACTGTCCCACAGCCCTCTGCTCCGATCACACACACACACACACAGTCCCACAGCTCTCTGCTCCGATCACACACACACTGTCCCACAGCCCTCTGCTCCGATCACACACACACACTGTCCCACAGCACTCTGCTCCGATCACACACACACACACACACACTGTCCCACAGCCCTCTGCTCCGATTACACACACACACTGTCCCACAGCCCTCTGCTCCGATCACACACACACACTGTCCCACAGCCCTCTGCTCCGATCATACACACACTGTCCCACAGCGCTCTGCTCCGATCACACACACACATACACACTGTCCCACAGCCCTCTGCTCCGATCACACACACACACACTGTCCCACAGCTCTCTGCTCCGATCACACACACACTGTCCCACAGCACTCTGCTCCGATCACACACACACACATTGTCCCACAGCCCTCTGCTCCGATCACACACACACACTGTCCCACAGCCCTCTGCTCCGATCACACACACACACACTGTCCCACAGCCCTCTGCTCCGATCACACACACACACTGTCCCACAGCCCTCTGCTCCGATCACACACACACACTGTCCCACAGCCCTCTGCTCCGATCACACACACACACTGTCCCACAGCCCTCTGCTCCGATCACACACACACTGTCCCACAGCCCTCTGCTCCGATCACACACACACACATTGTCCCACAGACCTCTGCACCGATCACACACACACTGTCCAACAGCCCTCTGCTCCGATCAGACACACACACACACTGTCCCACAGCCCTCTGCTCCGATCACACACTGTCCAACAGCCCTCTGCTCCGATCACACACACACTGTCCAACAGCCCTCTGCTCCGTTCACACACACACACTGTCCCACAGCCCTCTGCTCCGATCACACACACACACTGTCCCACAGCCCTCTGCTCCGATCACACACACACACTGTCCCACAGCCCTCTGCTCCGATCACACACACACACACACTCCCACAGCCCTCTGCTCCCATCACACACACACTGTCCAACAGCCCTCTGCTCCCATCACACACACACACACAGTCCCACAGCCCTCTGCTCCGATCACACTTACACATACACACTGTCCCACAGCCCTCTGCTCCGATCACGCACACACACTGTCCCACAGCCCTCTGCTCCGATCACACACACACTGTCCCACAGCCCTCTGCTCCAATCACACACACACACTGTCCCACAGCCCTCTGCTCCGATCACACACACACTGTCCCACAGCCCTCTGCTCCCATCACACACACACACACTGTCCCACAGCCCTCGGCTCCGATCACACACACAGTCCCACAGCCCTCTGCTCCCATCACACACACACACACTGTCCCACAGACCTCGGCTCCGATCACACACACACGCTGTCCCACAGCCCTCTGCTCCGATCGATCACTCACACACACACACACACACACACACACACACACACACACACACACACACACACACACACACACACACACACACACACACACAGTCCCACAGCCCTCTGCTCCGATCACACACACACTGTCCCGCAGCCCACTGCTCCGATCACACACACACACTGTCCCACAGCCCTCTGCTCCGATCACACACACACTGTCCCACAGCCCTCTGCTCCGATCACACACACACACTGTCCCACAGCCCTCTGCTCCGATCACACACACTGTCCCACAGCCCTCTGCTCCAATCACACACACACACTGTCCCACAGACCTCTGCTCCGATCACACACACACTGTCCCAAAGCCCTCTGCTCCGATCATACACACACACACACACACTCCCACAGCCCTCTGCTCCGATCACACACACACACACTGCCCCACAGCCCTCTGCTCCGATCACACACACACACACACTGTCCCACAGCACTCTGCTCCGAAAACACACACACACTGTCCCACAGCCCTCTGCTCCGATCACACATACACTGTCCCACAGCCCTCTGCTCCGATCTCTCACACACTGTCCCACAGCCCTCTGCTCTGCTCCGATCACACACACACACTGTCCCACAGCCCTCTGCTCCGATCACACACACACACTGTCCCACAGCCCTCTGCTCCGATCATACACACACACACACACACTCCCACAGCCCTCTGCTCCGATCACACACACACACACTGCCCCACAGCCCTCTGCTCCGATCACACACACATACACTGTCCCACAGCACTCTGCTCCGAAAACACACACACACTGTCCCACAGCCCTCTGCTCCGATCACACATACACTGTCCCACAGCCCTCTGCTCCGATCTCTCACACACTGTCCCACAGCCCTCTGCTCTGATCACACACACACACTGTCCCACAGCCCTCTGCTCCGATCACACACACACTGTCCTACAGCCCTCTGCTCCGATCACACACACACACTGTCCCACAGCCCTCTGCTCCGATCACACACACACACTGTCCCAAAGCCCTCTGCTCCCATCACACACACTGTCCCACAGCCCTCTGCTCCGATCACACACACACGCTGTCCCACAGCCCTCTGCTCCCATCACACACACACACACACTGTCCCACAGCCCTCTGCTCCCATCACACACACACTGTCCCAAAGCCCTCTGCTCCGATCATACACACACACACACACACTCCCACAGCCCTCTGCTCCGATCACACACACACACACTGCCCCACAGCCCTCTGCTCCGATCACACACACACACACACTGTCCCACAGCACTCTGCTCCGAAAACACACACACACTGTCCCACAGCCCTCTGCTCCGATCACACATACACTGTCCCACAGCCCTCTGCTCCGATCTCTCACACACTGTCCCAC
Organism: Isurus oxyrinchus; assembly: GCA_026770705.1. Classification (NCBI taxonomy): domain Eukaryota; kingdom Metazoa; phylum Chordata; class Chondrichthyes; order Lamniformes; family Lamnidae; genus Isurus; species Isurus oxyrinchus. The sequence continues at coordinate 37,007 of JANJGN010002435.1, forward strand.
AGCCCTCTGCTCTGCTCCGATCACACACACACACTGTCCCACAGCCCTCTGCTCCGATCACACACACACACTGTCCCACAGCCCTCTGCTCCGATCATACACACACACACACACACTCCCACAGCCCTCTGCTCCGATCACACACACACACACTGCCCCACAGCCCTCTGCTCCGATCACACACACATACACTGTCCCACAGCACTCTGCTCCGAAAACACACACACACTGTCCCACAGCCCTCTGCTCCGATCACACATACACTGTCCCACAGCCCTCTGCTCCGATCTCTCACACACTGTCCCACAGCCCTCTGCTCTGATCACACACACACACTGTCCCACAGCCCTCTGCTCCGATCACACACACACTGTCCTACAGCCCTCTGCTCCGATCACACACACACACTGTCCCACAGCCCTCTGCTCCGATCACATACACACACTGTCCCACAGCCCTCTGCTCTGATCACACACACACTGTCCCACAGCCCTCTGCTCCGATCACACACACACACTGTCCCAAAGCCCTCTGCTCCCATCACACACACTGTCCCACAGCCCTCTGCTCCGATCACACACACACGCTGTCCCACAGCCCTCTGCTCCCATCACACACACACACACACTGTCCCACAGCCCTCTGCTCCCATCACACACACACTGTCCCACAGCCCTCTGCTGCGATCACACACACACACACACACACACACACACACACACACACACACACACATAGACAGTCCCACAGCACTCTGCTCCGATCACACACACACAATGTCCCACAGCCCTCTGCTCCGATCTCACACACACACACACACACACTATCCCACAGCCCTCTGCTCCGATCACACACACACACTGTCCCACAGCCCTCTGCTCCGATCACACACACACTGTCCTACAGCCCTCTGCTCCGATCACATACACACACTGTCCCACAGCCCTCTGCTCCGATCACACACACACTGTCCCACAGCCCTCTGCTCCGATCACACACACACACTGTCCCACAGCCCTCTGCTCCGTTAACACACAGACACACACACACACTGTCCCACAGACACATTCGGTGCACATATACGTCTCCGGCCTCACCATAGACCACCATGTAGTTGCCGATGATGGTGGCAGAGTGAAAGGCTCGCTCCCTCGGGCTGCTCGATGACGGGTTCGATTTGAAGCTGCTCCAGTAACGCAGGTCAACGTGGAAGATGTCGGTGGTGTTCGTCCGGTAGCTGAACCTGTGGAAGAGCGACAGTAGAATCTTGAACAAGGATCCGACAACAGGGAACTTTCATTACAAAAAATATCAAGCCACTGTCAATCAGATGGGACGTGGGTGAGGGTACAGTTTTAAAGGAGCGTGTCTCTGGGGGAGTGTACACTGTAAATGGAGCGTGTCTCTGGGGGAGTGTACAATGTGTCAATGGAGCGAGTCTCTGGGGCAGTGTACACTGTGGCAGTGGAGCGTGTCTCTGGGGGAGTGTACACTGTGTCAATGGTGCGTGTCTCTGGGGGAGTGTACACTGTGTCAGTGGAGCTTGTCACTGGGGGAGTGTACACTGTGTCAATGGAGCGTGTCTCTGGGTGAATGAATACTATGTCAATGGAGCGTGTCTCTGGGGGAGTGTACACTGTCTCAATGGAGCGTGTCTCTGGGGGAGTGTACACTGTCTCAATGGAGCGTGTCTCTGGGGGAGTGTACACTGTCTCAATGGAGCGTGTCTCTGGGTGAGTGTACACTGTCAATGGAGCGTGTCTCTGGGGGAGTGTACACTGTCAATGCAGCGTGTCTCTGGGTGAGTGTACACTGTGTCAATGGAGCGTGTCTCTGGGGGAAGGAACACTGTCAATGGAGCGAGTCTCTGGGGGAGTGTACACTGTGTCAATGGAGCGAGTCTCTGGGGGAGTGTACACTGTCAATGCAGCGTGTCTCTGGGTGAGTGTACACTGTGTCAATGGAGCGTGTCTCTGGGGGAAGGAACACTGTCAATGGAGCGAGTCTCTGGGGGAGTGTACACTGTGTCAATGGAGCTGCCTCTGGGGGAGTGTACACTGTGTCAATGGAGCGAGTCTCTGGAAGAGTGTACACTGTGTCAAAGGAGCGTGTCTCAGCGGCAGTGTACACTGTGTCAATGGAGCGTGTCTCTGGGTGAGTGTATACTAAGTAAATGGAGCGTGTCTCTGGGGGAGTGTACACTGTGTCAGTGGAGTGTGTCTCTGGGGGAGTGTACACTGTGTCAATGGAGCGTGTCTCTAGGGGAGTGTACACTGTGTCAATGGAGCATGTCCCTGGGGGAGTGTACACTGTGTAAACGGAGCGTCTCACCGGGGGAGTGTACACTGTGTCAATGGAACGTGTCTCTGGGTGAGTGTACACTGTGTCAATGGAGCGTGTCTCTGGGGGAGTGTACACTGTGTCAATGAAGCGTGTCTCTGGGAGAGTGTACACTGTGTCAATGGAGCGTGTCTCTGGGGGAGTGTTCACTGTGTCAATGGAGCGTGTCTCTGGGTGAGTGTACACTGTCAATGGAGCGTGTCTCTGGGGGAAGGAATACTGTCAATGGAGCGAGTCTCTGGGGGAGTGTACACTGTGTCAATGGAGCTGCCTCTGGGGGAGTGTACACTGTGTCAATGGAGCTGCCTCTGGGGGAGTGTACACTGTGTCAATGGAGCGAGTCTCTGGAAGAGTGTACACTGTGTCAAAGGAGCGTGTCTCAGCGGGAGTGTACACTGTGTCAATGGAGCGTGTCTCTGGGTGAGTGTATACTGAGTAAATGGAGCGTGTCTCTGGGGGAGTGTACACTATGTCAATGGAGCGTGTCTCTAGGGGAGTGTACACTGTGTCAATGGAGCGTGTCTCTGGGGGAGTGTACACTGTGTCAGTGGAGCGTGTCTCTGGGGGAGTGTACACTGTGTCAGTGGAGCATGTCCCTGGGGGAGTGTACACTGTGTAAACGGAGCGTCTCACCGGGGGAGTGTACACTGTGTCAATGGAACGTGTCTCTGGGTGAGTGTACACTGTGTCAATGGAGCGTGTCTCTGGGGGAGTGTACACTGTGTCAATGGAGCGTGTCTCTAGGGGAGTGTACACTGTGTAAATGAAGCGTGTCTCTTGGGGAGTGTACACTGTGTCAGTGGAGCATGTCCCTGGGGGAGTGTACACTGTGTAAATGGAGCGTCTCACCGGGGGAGTGTACACTGTGTCAATGGAACGTGTCTCTGGGTGAGTGTACACTGTGTCAATGCAGCGTGTCTCTGGGGGAGTGTACACTGTGTCAATGGAGCGTGTCTCTGGGTGAGTGTACACTGTGTCAATGCAGCGTGTCTCTGGGTGAGTGTACACTGTGTCAATGGAACGTGTCTCTGGGTGAGTGTACACTGTGTCAATGGAACGTGTCTCTGGGTGAGTGTACACTGTGTCAATGCAGCGTGTCTCTGGGGGAGTGTACACTGTGTCAATGGAACGTGTCTCTGGGTGAGTGTACACTGTGTCAATGCAGCGTGTCTCTGGGGGAGTGTACACTGTAAATGGAGCGAGTCTCTGGAAGAGTGTACACTGTGTCAATGGAGTGTGTCTCTGGGGGAGTGTACACTGTGTCAATGGAGCGTGTCTCTTGGGGAGTGTACACTGTGTCAATGGAGCGTGTCTCTGGGGGATTGTACACTGTAAATGGAGCGTGTCTCTGGGGGAGTGTACACTGTGTCAGTGGAGCTTGTCACTGGGGGAGTGTACACTGTGTCAATGGAGCGTGTCTCTGGGTGAATGTATACTATGTCAATGGAGCGTGTCTCTGGGTGAGTGTACACTGTGTCAATGGAGTGTGTCTCTGGGTGAGTGTACACTGTGTCAATGGAGCGTGTCTCTGGGGGAGTGCACACTGTCAATGGAGCGTGTCTCTGGGTGAGTGTACACTGTCAATGCAGCGTGTCTCTGGGGGAAGGAACACTATCAATGGAGCGAGTCTCTGGGGGAGTGTACACTGTGTCAATGGAGCGAGTCTCTAGAAGAGTGTACACTGTGTCAAAGGAGCGTGTCTCAGCGGGAGTGTACACTGTGTCAATGGAGCGTGTCTCTGGGTGAGTGTATACTGAGTAAATGGAGCGTGTCTCTGGGGGAGTGTACACTGTGTCAGTGGAGTGTGTCTCTGGGGGAGTGTACACTGTGTCAATGGAGCGTGTCTCTAGGGGAGTGTACACTGTGTCAATGGAGCGTGTCTCTGGGTGAATGTATACTATGTCAATGGAGCGTGTCTCTGGGTGAGTGTACACTGTGTCAATGGAGCGTGTCTCTGGGTGAGTGTACACTGTGTCAGTGGAGCGTGTCTCTGGGGGAGTGTACACTGTGTCAGTGGAGCATGTCCCTGGGAGAGTGTACACTGTGTAAACGGAGCGTCTCACCGGGGGAGTGTACACTGTATCAATGGAACGTGTCTCTGGGTGAGTGTACACTGTGTCAATGGAGTGTGTCTCTGGGTGAGTGTACACTGTGTCAATGGAGCGTGTCTCTGGGGGAGTGCACACTGTCAATGGAGCGTGTCTCTGGGTGAGTGTACACTGTCAATGCAGCGTGTCTCTGGGGGAAGGAACACTATCAATGGAGCGAGTCTCTGGGGGAGTGTACACTGTGTCAATGGAGCGAGTCTCTAGAAGAGTGTACACTGTGTCAAAGGAGCGTGTCTCAGCGGGAGTGTACACTGTGTCAATGGAGCGTGTCTCTGGGTGAGTGTATACTGAGTAAATGGAGCGTGTCTCTGGGGGAGTGTACACTGTGTCAGTGGAGTGTGTCTCTGGGGGAGTGTACACTGTGTCAATGGAGCGTGTCTCTAGGGGAGTGTACACTGTGTCAATGGAGCGTGTCTCTGGGTGAATGTATACTATGTCAATGGAGCGTGTCTCTGGGTGAGTGTACACTGTGTCAATGGAGCGTGTCTCTGGGTGAGTGTACACTGTGTCAGTGGAGCGTGTCTCTGGGGGAGTGTACACTGTGTCAGTGGAGCATGTCCCTGGGGGAGTGTACACTGTGTAAACGGAGCGTCTCACCGGGGGAGTGTACACTGTATCAATGGAACGTGTCTCTGGGTGAGTGTACACTGTGTCAATGGAGCGTGTCTCTGGGGGAGTGTACACTGTGTCAATGGAGCGTGTCTCTGGGTGAGTGTACACTGTGTCAATGGAGCGTGTCTCTGGGGGAGTGTACACTGTAAATGGAGCGTGTCTCTGGGGGAGCGTACACTGTGTCAATGGAGTGTGTCTCTGGGGGAGTGTACACTGTGTCAATGGAGCGTGTCTCTGGAAGAGCGTACACTGTGTCAATGGAGCGTGTCTCTGGAAGAGTGTACACTGTGTCAATGGAGTGTGTCTCTGGGGGAGTGCACACTGTGTCAATGGAGCGTGTCGCTTTGGGAGTGTACACTGTGTCAAAGGAGCGTGTCTCTTGGGGAGTGTACACTGTGTCAATGGAGCGTGTCTCTGGGGGAGTGCACACTGTGTCAATGGAACGTGTCTCTGGGGGAGTGTACACTGTGTCAATGGAGCTTGTCATTAGGGGAGTGTACACTGTGTCAATGGAGCGGGTCTCTGGGTGAGTGTACACTGTGTCAATGGAGCTTGTCATTAGGGGAGTGTACACTGTGTCAATGGAGTGTGTCGCTTTGGGAGTGTACACTGTGTCAAAGGAGCGTGTCTCTGGGGGAATGTACACTGTGTCAATGGAGCGTGTCTCTGGGAGAGTGTACACTGTGTCAATGCAGCGTGTCTCTGGGGGAGTGTACACTGTAAATGGAGCGAGTCTCTGGAAGAGTGTACACTGTGTCAATGGAGTGTGTCTCTGGGGGAGTGTACACTGTGTCAATGGAGCGTGTCTCTTGGGGAGTGTACACTGTGTCAATGGAGCGTGTCTCTGGGGGAGTGTACACTGTAAATGGAGCGTGTCTCTGGGGGAGTGTACACTGTGTCAGTGGAGCTTGTCACTGGGGGAGTGTACACTGTGTCAATGGAGCGTGTCTCTGGGTGAATGTATACTATGTCAAAGGAGCGTGTCTCTGGGTGAGTGTACACTGTGTCAATGGAGCGTGTCTCTGGGTGAGTGTACACTGTGTCAATGGAGCGTGTCTCTGGGGGAGTGCACACTGTCAATGGAGCGTGTCTCTGGGTGAGTGTAGACTGTCAATGCAGCGTGTCTCTGGGGGAAGGAACACTATCAATGGAGCGAGTCTCTGGGGGAGTGTACACTGTGTCAATGGAGCGAGTCTCTAGAAGAGTGTACACTGTGTCAAAGGAGCGTGTCTCAGCGGGAGTGTACACTGTGTCAATGGAGCGTGTCTCTGGGTGAGTGTATACTGAGTAAATGGAGCGTGTCTCTGGGGGAGTGTACACTGTGTCAGTGGAGTGTGTCTCTGGGGGAGTGTACACTGTGTCAATGGAGCGTGTCTCTAGGGGAGTGTACACTGTGTCAATGGAGCATGTCTCTGGGTGAATGTATACTATGTCAATGGAGCGTGTCTCTGGGTGAGTGTACACTGTGTCAATGGAGCGTGTCTCTGGGTGAGTGTACACTGTGTCAGTGGAGCGTGTCTCTGGGGGAGTGTACACTGTGTCAGTGGAGCATGTCCCTGGGGGAGTGTACACTGTGTAAACGGAGCGTCTCACCGGGGGAGTGTACACTGTGTCAATGGAACGTGTCTCTGGGTGAGTGTACACTGTGTCAATGGAGCGTGTCTCTGGGGGAGTGTACACTGTGTCAATGGAGCGTGTCTCTGGGTGAGTGTACACTGTGTCAATGGAGCGTGTCTCTGGGGGAGTGTACACTGTAAATGGAGCGTGTCTCTGGGGGAGCGTACACTGTGTCAATGGAGTGTGTCTCTGGGGGAGTGTACACTGTGTCAATGGAGCGTGTCTCTGGAAGAGCGTACACTGTGTCAATGGAGCGTGTCTCTGGAAGAGTGTACACTGTGTCAATGGAGTGTGTCTCTGGGGGAGTGCACACTGTGTCAATGGAGCGTGTCGCTTTGGGAGTGTACACTGTGTCAAAGGAGCGTGTCTCTTGGGGAGTGTACACTGTGTCAATGGAGCGTGTCTCTGGGGGAGTGCACACTGTGTCAATGGAACGTGTCTCTGGGGGAGTGTACACTGTGTCAATGGAGCTTGTCATTAGGGGAGTGTACACTGTGTCAATGGAGCGGGTCTCTGGGTGAGTGTACACTGTGTCAATGAAGCTTGTCATTAGGGGAGTGTACACTGTGTCAATGGAGTGTGTCGCTTTGGGAGTGTACACTGTGTCAAAGGAGCGTGTCTCTGGGGGAATGTACACTGTGTCAATGGAGCGTGTCTCTGGGAGAGTGTACACTGTGTCAATGGAGCGTGTCTCTGGGTGAGTGTACACTGTGTCAATGGAGCGTGTCTCTAGAGGAGTGTACAGTGTCAATGGAGCGTACCTCTGGGTGAGTGTACACTGTGTGAATGGAGCGTGTCTTTGGGGGAGTGTACACTGTGTCAATGGAGCGTGTCTCCGGGCGAGTGTACACTGTCTCAATGGAGCGTGTCTCTGAGTGAGTGTACACTGTGTAAATGGAGCGTGTCTCTAGAGGAGTGTACAGTGTCAATGGAGCGTACCTCTGGGTGAGTGTACACTGTGTGAATGGAGCGTGTCTTTGGGGGAGTGTACACTGTGTCAATGGAGCGTGTCTCCGGGCGAGTGTACACTGTCTCAATGGAGCGTGTCTCTGAGTGAGTGTACACTGTGTAAATGGAGCGTGTCTCTGGGGGAATGTACACTGTGTCAATGGAGCGTGTCTCTGGGTGAGTGTACACTGTGTCAATGGAGCGTGTCTCTAGAGGAGTGTACACTGTGTCAATGGAGCATGTCTCTAGGGGAGTGTACACTGTGTAAATGAAGCGTGTCTCTAGGGCAGTGTACACTGTGTAAATGAAGCGTGTCTCTTGGGGAGTGTACACTGTGTCAGTGGAGCATGTCCCTGGGGGAGTGTACACTGTGTAAACGGAGCGTCTCACCGGGGGAGTGTACACTGTGTCAATGGAACGTGTCTCTGGGTGAGTGTACACTGTCTCAATGGAGCGTGTCTCTGAGTGAGTGTACACTGTGTAAATGGAGCGTGTCTCTAGAGGAGTGTACAGTGTCAATGGAGCGTACCTCTGGGTGAGTGTACACTGTGTGAATGGAGCGTGTCTTTGGGGGAGTGTACACTGTGTCAATGGAGCGTGTCTCCGGGCGAGTGTACACTGTCTCAATGGAGCGTGTCTCTGAGTGAGTGTACACTGTGTAAATGGAGCGTGTCTCTGGGGGAATGTACACTGTGTCAATGGAGCGTGTCTCTGGGTGAGTGTACACTGTGTCAATGGAGCGTGTCTCTAGAGGAGTGTACACTGTGTCAATGGAGCGTGTCTCTAGGGGAGTGTACACTGTGTAAATGAAGCGTGTCTCTAGGGCAGTGTACACTGTGTAAATGAAGCGTGTCTCTTGGGGAGTGTACACTGTGTCAGTGGAGCATGTCCCTGGGGGAGTGTACACTGTGTAAACGGAGCGTCTCACCGGGGGAGTGTACACTGTGTCAATGGAACGTGTCTCTGGGTGAGTGTACACTGTGTCAATGGAGCGTGTCTCTGGGGGAGTGTACACTGTGTCAATGGAGCGTGTCTCTGGGTGAGTGTACACTGTGTCAATGGAGCGTGTCTCTGGGGGAGTGTACACTGTAAATGGAGCGTGTCTCTGGGGGAGCGTACACTGTGTCAATGGAGTGTGTCTCTGGGGGAGTGTACACTGTGTCAATGGAGCGTGTCGCTTTGGGAGTGTACACTGTGTCAAAGGAGCGTGTCTCTTGGGGAGTGTACACTGTGTCAATGGAGCGTGTCTCTGGGGGAGTGCACACTGTGTCAATGGAGCGTGTCTCTGGGGGAGTGTACACTGTGTCAATGGAGCTTGTCATTAGGGGAGTGTACACTGTGTCAATGGAGCGGGTCTCTGGGTGAGTGTACACTGTGTCAATGGAGCTTGTCATTAGGGGAGTGTACACTGTGTCAATGGAGTGTGTCGCTTTGGGAGTGTACACTATGTCAAAGGAGCGTGTCTCTGGGGGAATGTACACTGTGTCAATGGAGCGTGTCTCTGGGTGAGTGTACATTGTGTAAATCGAGCGTGTGTCTGGGGGAGTGTACACTGTGTAAATGGAGCGTGTCTCTGGGGGAGTGTACACTGTCAATGGTGCGTGACTCATGGGGGAGTGTACATTGTGTCAATGGAGTGTGTTTTGGGGTGAGTGTACACTATGTCAATGGAGCGTGTCTCTGGGGGAGTGTACACTGTGTCAACGGTGTGTGTCTCTGGGGAAGTGTATACACAGTGCCAATGGACCATGTCTCTGGGGGAGTGTACACGGTGTAAATGGAGCATGTCTCTGGGTGAATGTATACTGTGTCAATGGAGCGTGTCATTGCCTGAGTGTACACTGTCAATGGAGCGTGTCTCTGGGGGATTGTACACTGTGTCAATGGAGCGTGTCTCTTGGAGAGTGTACACTGTGTCAATGGTGCGTGTCTCTGGGGAAGTGTATACAGTGCAAATGGAGCGTGTCTCTGGGGGAGTGTACACGGTGTAAATGGAGCGTGTCTCTGGGTGAATGTATACTGTGTCAATGGAGCATGTCTCTGGGTGAGTGTACACTGTGTCAATGCAGCGTGTCTCTGGGGGAGTGTACACTGTCAATGGAGCGAGTCTCTGGAAGAGTGTACACTGTGTCAATGGAGCGTGTCTCTGGGGGAGGGTACACTGTCAATGGAGCGTGTCTCTGGGGGAGTGTACACTGTCAATGGAGCGTGTCTCTGGGGGAGTGTACACTGTCAATGGAGCGTGTCTCTGGGTGAGTGTACACTGTCAATGGAGCGTGTCTCTGGGGGAGTGTACACTGTCAATGCAGCGTGTCTCTGGAGGAGTGTACACTGTGTCAATGGAGCGTGTCCCTGGGGGAGAGTACACTGTCAATGGAGCGTGCCTCTGGGGGATTGTACACTGTGTAAATGGAGCGTGTCTCTGGGCGAGTGTACACTGTGTCAATGGGGCGTGTCCCTGGGGGAGTGTGCACTGTGTCAATGGAGCGTGTCTTTGGGGAATATACACTGTGTAAATGGAGCCTGACTCTAGGGTAGTGTACACTGTGTAAATGGAGCGAGTCTCTGGGGAAGTGTACACTGTGTAAATGGAGCGTGTCTCTGGGGGAGTGTACACGGTGTAAATGGAGCGTGTCTCTGGGTGAATGTATACTGCGTCAATGGAGCATGTCTCTGGGGGAGTGTACACTGTGTCAATGGAGCGTGTCTCTGGGGGAGTGTACACTGTGTCAATGGAGCATGTCTCTGGGTGAGTGTACACTGTGTGAATGGAGCGTGTCTCTGGGGGAGTGTACACTGTGTAAATGGAGCGTGTCTCTGTGTGAATGTATACTGTGTCAATGGAGCGTGTCTCTGGGGGAGTGTACACTGAGTAAATGGAGCGTGTCTCTGGGGTAGTGTACACTGTGTCAATGCAGCGTGTCTCTGGGAGAGTGTACACTGTGTCAATGGAGCGTGTCTCTGGGTGAATGTACACTGTGTCAATGGAGCGTGTCTCTAGAGGAGTGTACACTGTGTCAATGGAGCGTACCTCTGGGTGAGTGTACACTGTGTGAATGGAGCGTGTCTTTGGGGGAGTGTACACTGTGTCAATGGAGCGTGTCTCCGGGCGAGTGTACACTGTCTCAATGGAGCGTGTCTCTGAGTGAGTGTACACTGTGTAAATGGAGCGTGTCTCTGGGGGAATGTACACTGAGTCAATGGAGCGTGTCTCTGGGTGAGTGTACACTGTGTCAATGGAGCGTGTCTCTAGAGGAGTGTACACTGTGTAAATGGAGCGTGTCTCTGGGTGAATGTATACTGTGTCAATGGAGCGTGTCTCTGGGGGAGTGTACACTGTGTCAATGGAGCGTGTCTCTGGGTGAGTGTACACTGTGTCAATGGAGCGTGTCTCTGGGGGAGTGTACACTGTGTAAATGGAGCGTGTCTCTGGGAGAGTGTACACTGTGTAAATGGAGCGTGTCTCTGGGGGATTGTACACTGTGTAAATGGTGCGAGTCTCTGGGGGAGTGTACACTATGTCAATGGAGCGTGTCTCTGGGGGAGTGTACACTGTGTCAATGGAGCGTGTCTCTGGGCGAGTGTACACTGTGCTCATGAGGCGTTTCTCAGGGGGAGTGTACATTGTCAATGGAGCGTGCCTCTAAGGGAGTTTACACTGTGTAAATGGAGCGTGTCTCTAGGGGAGTGTACACTGTGTCAATGGAGTGTGTCTCTGGGGAAGTGTACACTGTGTCAATGGAGCATGTCTCAGGGGAAGTGTACACTGTGTAAATCGAGCGTGTGTCTGGGGGAGTGTACACTGTGTAAATGGAGCGTGTCTCTTGGGGAGTGTACACTGTCAATGGAGCGTGACTCATGGGGGAGTGTACATTGTGTCAATGGAGTGTGTTTCGGGGTGAGTGTACACTGTGTCAATGGAGCGTGTCTCTGGGGGAGTGTACACTGTGTCAATGGTGTGTGTCTCTGGGGAAGTGTATACACAGTGCCAATGGACCGTGTCTCTGGGGGAGTGTACACGGTGTAAATGGAGCATGTCTCTGGGTGAATGTATACTGTGTCAATGGAGCGTGTCATTGCGTGAGTGTACACTGTCAATGGAGCGTGTCTCTGGGGGAGTGTACACTGTGTCAAAGGAGCGTGTCTCTGGGGGAGTGTACACTGAGTAAATGGAGCGTGTCTCTGGGGGAGTGTACACTGTGTCAATGGAACGTGTCTCTGGGTGAGTGTACACTGTGTCAATGGAGCGTGTCATTAGGGGAGTGTACACTGTCAATGCAGCGTGTCTCTGGGGGAGTGTACACTGTGTCAATGGAGCGTGTCTCTGGGGGAGTGTACACTGTGTCAATGGAGCGTGTCTCTGGGTGAGTGTACACTGTGTCAATGGAGCGTGTCTGTGGGGGATTGTACACTGTGTCAATGGAGCGTGTCTCTGGGTGAGTGTACACTGTGTAAATGGAGCGTGTCTCTGGGTGAGTGTACACTGTGTCAATGGAGCGTGTCTCTGGGTGAGTGTACACTGTGTAAATGGAGCGTGTCTCTGGGTGAGTGTACACTGTGTCAATGGAGCGTGTCTCTGGGTGAGTGTACACTGTGTCAATGGAGCGTGTCGCTTTGGGAGTGTACACTGTGTCAATGGAGCGTGTCTCTGGGGGAGTGTACACTGTGTCAATGGAGCGTGTCTCTGGGTGAGTGTACACTGTGTAAATGGAGCGTGTCTGTGGGGGATTGTACACTGTGTCAATGGAGCGTGTCTCTAGGGAAGTGTACACTGTGTCAATGGAGCGTGTCTCTGGGTGAGTGTACACTGTGTCAATGGAGCGTGTCTCTAGGGAAGTGTACAGTGTGTCAATGCAGCGTGTCTCTGGGGGAGTGTACACAGTCAATGGAGCGTGTCTCTAGGGGAGTGTACACTGTGTCAATGCAGCGTGCCTCTGGGGGAGTGTACACTGTGTAAATGGAGCGTGTCTCTGGGAGAGTGTACACTGTGTCAATGGAGCGTGTCTCTGGGGGAGTGTACACTGTGTCAATGGAGCGTGTCTCTGGGTGAGTGTACACAGTCAATGGAGCGTGTCTCTGGGGGACTGTACACTGTGTCAATGGAGCGTGTCTCTGGGTGAGTGTACACAGTCAATGGAGCGTGTCTCTGGGGGACTGTACACTGTGTCAATGGAGCGTGTCTCTGGGGGAGTATACACTGTGTCAATGGAGCGTGTCTCTGGGGGAGTGTACACTGTGTCAATGGAACGTGTCTCTGGGTGAGTGTACACTGTGTCAATGGAGCGTGTCTCTGGGGGAGTGTACACTGTGTCAATGGAGCGTGTCTCGGGGGAGTGTACACTGAGTAAATGGAGCGTGTCTCTGGGGGAGCGTACACTGTGTCAATGGAGCGTGTCTCTTGGAGAGTGTACACTGTGTCAATGGTGCGTGTCTCTGGGGAAGTGTATACAGTGCAAATGGAGCATGTCTCTGGGGGAGTGTACACAGTGTAAATGGAGCATGTCTCTGGGTGAATGTATACTGTGTCAATGGAGCGTGTCTCTGGGGAAGTGTATACAGTGCAAATGGAGCGTGTCTCTGGGGGAGTGTACACTGTGTCAATGGAGCGTGTCTCTGGGGGAGTGTACACTGTGTCAATGGAGCGTGTCTCTGGGTGAGTGTACACTGTGTCAATGGAGTGTGTCTCTGGGTGAGTGTATACTGTGTCAATGGAGCGTGTCCCTGGGGGAGTGTACACTGTCAATGCAGCGTGTCTCTGGGGGAATGTACACTGTGTCAATGGAGCGTGTCTCTGGGTGAGTGTACACTGTGTTAATGGAGCGTGTCTCTAGGGGAGTGTACACTGTGTCAATGGAGCGTGTCTCTGGGTGAGTGTACATTGTGTCAATGGAGCGTGTCCCTGGGGGAGTGTACACTGTGTCAATGGAGCGTGTATCTGAGTGAGTGTACACTGAGTAAATGGAGCGTGTCTCTAGGGGAGTGTACACTGTGTCAATGGAGCGTGTCTCTGGGGGAGTGTACACTGTGTCAATGGAGCTTGTCATTAGGGGAGTGTACACTGTGTCAATGGAGCGGGTCTCTGGGTGAGTGTACACTGTGTCAATGGAGCTTGTCATTAGGGGAGTGTACACTGTGTCAATGGAGTGTGTCGCTTTGGGAGTGTACACTATGTCAAAGGAGCGTGTCTCTGGGGGAATGTACACTGTGTCAATGGAGCGTGTCTCTGGGTGAGTGTACATTGTGTAAATCGAGCGTGTGTCTGGGGGAGTGTACACTGTGTAAATGGAGCGTGTCTCTGGGGGAGTGTACACTGTCAATGGTGCGTGACTCATGGGGGAGTGTACATTGTGTCAATGGAGTGTGTTTTGGGGTGAGTGTACACTATGTCAATGGAGCGTGTCTCTGGGGGAGTGTACACTGTGTCAACGGTGTGTGTCTCTGGGGAAGTGTATACACAGTGCCAATGGACCATGTCTCTGGGGGAGTGTACACGGTGTAAATGGAGCATGTCTCTGGGTGAATGTATACTGTGTCAATGGAGCGTGTCATTGCCTGAGTGTACACTGTCAATGGAGCGTGTCTCTGGGGGATTGTACACTGTGTCAATGGAGCGTGTCTCTTGGAGAGTGTACACTGTGTCAATGGTGCGTGTCTCTGGGGAAGTGTATACAGTGCAAATGGAGCGTGTCTCTGGGGGAGTGTACACGGTGTAAATGGAGCGTGTCTCTGGGTGAATGTATACTGTGTCAATGGAGCATGTCTCTGGGTGAGTGTACACTGTGTCAATGCAGCGTGTCTCTGGGGGAGTGTACACTGTCAATGGAGCGAGTCTCTGGAAGAGTGTACACTGTGTCAATGGAGCGTGTCTCTGGGGGAGGGTACACTGTCAATGGAGCGTGTCTCTGGGGGAGTGTACACTGTCAATGGAGCGTGTCTCTGGGGGAGTGTACACTGTCAATGGAGCGTGTCTCTGGGTGAGTGTACACTGTCAATGGAGCGTGTCTCTGGGGGAGTGTACACTGTCAATGCAGCGTGTCTCTGGAGGAGTGTACACTGTGTCAATGGAGCGTGTCCCTGGGGGAGAGTACACTGTCAATGGAGCGTGCCTCTGGGGGATTGTACACTGTGTAAATGGAGCGTGTCTCTGGGCGAGTGTACACTGTGTCAATGGGGCGTGTCCCTGGGGGAGTGTGCACTGTGTCAATGGAGCGTGTCTTTGGGGAATATACACTGTGTAAATGGAGCATGACTCTAGGGTAGTGTACACTGTGTAAATGGAGCGAGTCTCTGGGGAAGTGTACACTGTGTAAATGGAGCGTGTCTCTGGGGGAGTGTACACGGTGTAAATGGAGCGTGTCTCTGGGTGAATGTATACTGCGTCAATGGAGCATGTCTCTGGGGGAGTGTACACTGTGTCAATGGAGCGTGTCTCTGGGGGAGTGTACACTGTGTCAATGGAGCATGTCTCTGGGTGAGTGTACACTGTGTGAATGGAGCGTGTCTCTGGGGGAGTGTACACTGTGTAAATGGAGCGTGTCTCTGTGTGAATGTATACTGTGTCAATGGAGCGTGTCTCTGGGGGAGTGTACACTGAGTAAATGGAGCGTGTCTCTGGGGTAGTGTACACTGTGTCAATGCAGCGTGTCTCTGGGAGAGTGTACACTGTGTCAATGGAGCGTGTCTCTGGGTGAATGTACACTGTGTCAATGGAGCGTGTCTCTAGAGGAGTGTACACTGTGTCAATGGAGCGTACCTCTGGGTGAGTGTACACTGTGTGAATGGAGCGTGTCTTTGGGGGAGTGTACACTGTGTCAATGGAGCGTGTCTCCGGGCGAGTGTACACTGTCTCAATGGAGCGTGTCTCTGAGTGAGTGTACACTGTGTAAATGGAGCGTGTCTCTGGGGGAATGTACACTGAGTCAATGGAGCGTGTCTCTGGGTGAGTGTACACTGTGTCAATGGAGCGTGTCTCTAGAGGAGTGTACACTGTGTAAATGGAGCGTGTCTCTGGGTGAATGTATACTGTGTCAATGGAGCGTGTCTCTGGGGGAGTGTACACTGTGTCAATGGAGCGTGTCTCTGGGTGAGTGTACACTGTGTCAATGGAGCGTGTCTCTGGGGGAGTGTACACTGTGTAAATGGAGCGTGTCTCTGGGAGAGTGTACACTGTGTAAATGGAGCGTGTCTCTGGGGGATTGTACACTGTGTAAATGGTGCGAGTCTCTGGGGGAGTGTACACTATGTCAATGGAGCGTGTCTCTGGGGGAGTGTACACTGTGTCAATGGAGCGTGTCTCTGGGCGAGTGTACACTGTGCTCATGAGGCGTTTCTCAGGGGGAGTGTACATTGTCAATGGAGCGTGCCTCTAAGGGAGTTTACACTGTGTAAATGGAGCGTGTCTCTAGGGGAGTGTACACTGTGTCAATGGAGTGTGTCTCTGGGGAAGTGTACACTGTGTCAATGGAGCATGTCTCAGGGGAAGTGTACACTGTGTAAATCGAGCGTGTGTCTGGGGGAGTGTACACTGTGTAAATGGAGCGTGTCTCTTGGGGAGTGTACACTGTCAATGGAGCGTGACTCATGGGGGAGTGTACATTGTGTCAATGGAGTGTGTTTCGGGGTGAGTGTACACTGTGTCAATGGAGCGTGTCTCTGGGGGAGTGTACACTGTGTCAATGGTGTGTGTCTCTGGGGAAGTGTATACACAGTGCCAATGGACCGTGTCTCTGGGGGAGTGTACACGGTGTAAATGGAGCATGTCTCTGGGTGAATGTATACTGTGTCAATGGAGCGTGTCATTGCGTGAGTGTACACTGTCAATGGAGCGTGTCTCTGGGGGAGTGTACACTGTGTCAAAGGAGCGTGTCTCTGGGGGAGTGTACACTGAGTAAATGGAGCGTGTCTCTGGGGGAGTGTACACTGTGTCAATGGAACGTGTCTCTGGGTGAGTGTACACTGTGTCAATGGAGCGTGTCATTAGGGGAGTGTACACTGTCAATGCAGCGTGTCTCTGGGGGAGTGTACACTGTGTCAATGGAGCGTGTCTCTGGGGGAGTGTACACTGTGTCAATGGAGCGTGTCTCTGGGTGAGTGTACACTGTGTCAATGGAGCGTGTCTGTGGGGGATTGTACACTGTGTCAATGGAGCGTGTCTCTGGGTGAGTGTACACTGTGTAAATGGAGCGTGTCTCTGGGTGAGTGTACACTGTGTCAATGGAGCGTGTCTCTGGGTGAGTGTACACTGTGTAAATGGAGCGTGTCTCTGGGTGAGTGTACACTGTGTCAATGGAGCGTGTCTCTGGGTGAGTGTACACTGTGTCAATGGAGCGTGTCGCTTTGGGAGTGTACACTGTGTCAATGGAGCGTGTCTCTGGGGGAGTGTACACTGTGTCAATGGAGCGTGTCTCTGGGTGAGTGTACACTGTGTAAATGGAGCGTGTCTGTGGGGGATTGTACACTGTGTCAATGGAGCGTGTCTCTAGGGAAGTGTACACTGTGTCAATGGAGCGTGTCTCTGGGTGAGTGTACACTGTGTCAATGGAGCGTGTCTCTAGGGAAGTGTACAGTGTGTCAATGCAGCGTGTCTCTGGGGGAGTGTACACAGTCAATGGAGCGTGTCTCTAGGGGAGTGTACACTGTGTCAATGCAGCGTGCCTCTGGGGGAGTGTACACTGTGTAAATGGAGCGTGTCTCTGGGAGAGTGTACACTGTGTCAATGGAGCGTGTCTCTGGGGGAGTGTACACTGTGTCAATGGAGCGTGTCTCTGGGTGAGTGTACACAGTCAATGGAGCGTGTCTCTGGGGGACTGTACACTGTGTCAATGGAGCGTGTCTCTGGGTGAGTGTACACAGTCAATGGAGCGTGTCTCTGGGGGACTGTACACTGTGTCAATGGAGCGTGTCTCTGGGGGAGTATACACTGTGTCAATGGAGCGTGTCTCTGGGGGAGTGTACACTGTGTCAATGGAACGTGTCTCTGGGTGAGTGTACACTGTGTCAATGGAGCGTGTCTCTGGGGGAGTGTACACTGTGTCAATGGAGCGTGTCTCGGGGGAGTGTACACTGAGTAAATGGAGCGTGTCTCTGGGGGAGCGTACACTGTGTCAATGGAGCGTGTCTCTTGGAGAGTGTACACTGTGTCAATGGTGCGTGTCTCTGGGGAAGTGTATACAGTGCAAATGGAGCATGTCTCTGGGGGAGTGTACACAGTGTAAATGGAGCATGTCTCTGGGTGAATGTATACTGTGTCAATGGAGCGTGTCTCTGGGGAAGTGTATACAGTGCAAATGGAGCGTGTCTCTGGGGGAGTGTACACTGTGTCAATGGAGCGTGTCTCTGGGGGAGTGTACACTGTGTCAATGGAGCGTGTCTCTGGGTGAGTGTACACTGTGTCAATGGAGTGTGTCTCTGGGTGAGTGTATACTGTGTCAATGGAGCGTGTCCCTGGGGGAGTGTACACTGTCAATGCAGCGTGTCTCTGGGGGAATGTACACTGTGTCAATGGAGCGTGTCTCTGGGTGAGTGTACACTGTGTTAATGGAGCGTGTCTCTAGGGGAGTGTACACTGTGTCAATGGAGCGTGTCTCTGGGTGAGTGTACATTGTGTCAATGGAGCGTGTCCCTGGGGGAGTGTACACTGTGTCAATGGAGCGTGTATCTGAGTGAGTGTACACTGAGTAAATGGAGCGTGTCTCTAGGGGAGTGTACACTGTGTCAACGGAGTGTGTCTCTGGGGAAGTGTACACTGTGTCAATGGAGCATGTCTCAGGGGGAGTGTACACTGTGTCAATGGAGTGTGTCTCCGGGGGAGTGTACACTGTGTCAGTGGAGCGTGTCTCCGGGGGAGTGTACACTGTGTCAATGGAATGTGTCTCTGGGGGAGTGTACACTGTCAGTGGAGCGTGTCTCTGGGGGAGTGTACACTGTGTCAATGGAGCGTGTCTTTGGGGGAGTGTACATTGTGTCAATGGAGCTTGTCTCTGGGTGAGTGTACACTGTGTCAATGGAGCGTGTCCCTGGGGGAGTGTACACTGTGTCAATGGAGCGTGTCTCTGGGGAAGTGTACACTGTCAATGCAGCGTGTCTCTGGGGGAGTGTACACTGTCAATGGAGCGTGTCTTTGGGGGAGTGTACACTGTGTCAATGGAGCTTGTCTCTGGGTGAGTGTACATTGTGTCAATGGAGCGTGTCCCTGGGGGAGTGTACACTGTCAATGGAGCGTGTCTTTGGGGGAGTGTACACTGTGTCAATGGAGCTTGTCTCTGGGTGAGTGTACATTGTGTCAATGGAGCGTGTCCCTGGGGGAGTGTACACTGTGTCAATGGAGCGTGTCTTTGGGGAAGTGTACACTGCGTCAATGGAGCGAGTCTCGAGGGGGGTCTACACTGTGTCAATGGGGCGTGTCTCTGGGGGAGTGTACACTGTGTCAATGGAGTGTGTCTCTAGGGGAATATACACTGTGTAAATTTGAGCATGTCTCTAGGGCAGTGTACACTGTGTAAATGGAGCGAGTCTCTGGGGAAGTGTACAGTGTGTCAATGGAGAGTGTCTCTGGGTGAGTGTACACTGTGTAAATGAAGCGTGTCTCTGGGGGAGTGTACACTGTGTAAATGGAGCGTGTCTCTGGGGGAGTGTACACTGTGTAAATGGAGTGTGTTGCAAGGGCAGAGTACACACGGAGAGTACACACGGAGGGTACACACGGTGAGTACACACTGTGAGTACACACTGTGAGTACACACGGTGAGTACACACGGTGAGTACACACGGTGAGTACACACGGTGAGTACACACGGTGAGTACACACGGTGAGTACACACGGTGAGTACACACGGAGTCTATGTCGGGGTTTGTGGGGTTGTATATCTGCTGTGCGTTGCGGGGTATCTGCCCCCATCCCTTACCTTGGCGAGACACGATGCCCCCCATGGACAAGCAGCATGCGTGATGCTGGATGGAAAACCATGGAGTGAGCAGCCACTGCCGGACTCTTCCCTCCAGTAGGAATGACCTCCTCCCAGATCAGATTCTTCAGGTTAAATCGATACATCCCAGCACTAAACATGTCAAAAGCTGTCCGACCTGATGGGAAAGTACTGACAATGTTACACTGTGGGGAGAGAAAGTTTACACACGCACACACACACTTCCGTACACACACACACACACCTCCGTGTACACACACACACCTCCGTGTACACACACACACACACACACACACCTCCGTGTGCACGCGCACACCTCCGTGTACACACACACACACACCTCCGTGTACACACACACACACACCTCCGTGTACACACACACACACACCTCCGTGTACACACACACACACCTCCTTGTACACACACACACACACCTCCTTGTACACACACACACACACCTCCTTGTACACACACACACACCTCCTTGTACACACACACACACCTCCGTGTACACACACACACACCTCCGTGTACACACACACACACACACCTCCGTGTACACACACACACACACCTCCGTGTACACACACACACACACCTCCTTGTACACACACACACACACCTCCGTGTACACACACACACACACCTCCGTGTACACACACACACCTCCGTGTACACACACACACACACCTCCGTGTACACACACACACACACACCTCCGTGTACACACACACACACACACCTCCGTGTACACACACACACACACACCTCCGTGTACACACACACACACACACCTCCGTGTACACACACACACACACACCTCCGTGTACACACACACACACACCTCCGTGTACACACGCACACACCTCCGTGTACACACGCACACACCTCCGTGTACACACACACGCACACACCTCCGTGTACACACACACGCACACACCTCCGTGTACACACACACGCACACACCTCCGTGTACACACACACGCACACACCTCCGTGTACACACACACGCACACACCTCCGTGTACACACACACGCACACACCTCCGTGTACACACACACGCACACACCTCCGTGTACACACACACGCACACACCTCCATGTACACACACACGCACACACCTCCGTGTACACACACACGCACACACCTCCGTGTACACACACACGCACACACCTCCGTGTACACACACACGCACACACCTCCGTGTACACACACACGCACACACCTCCGTGTACACACACACGCACACACCTCCGTGTACACACACACGCACACACCTCCGTGTACACACACACGCACACACACCTCCGTGTACACACACACGCACACACACCTCCGTGTACACACACACGCACACACACCTCCGTGTACACACACACGCACACACACCTCCGTGTACACACACACGCACACACACCTCCGTGTACACACACACTCACACACACCTCCGTGTACACACACACGCGCCTCCGTGTACACACACCTACACACGCGCCTCCGTGTACACACACACACGCGCGCCTCCGTGTACACACACACACGCACACGCGCCTCCGTGTACACACACACGCACACGCGCCTCCGTGTACACACACACGCACACGCGCCTCCGTGTACACACACACGCACACACCTCCGTGTACACACACACGCACACACCTCCGTGTACACACACACGCACACACCTCCGTGTACACACACACGCACACACCTCCGTGTACACACACACGCACACACCTCCGTGTACACACACACGCACACACCTCCGTGTACACACACACTCACACACACCTCCGTGTACACACACACGCGCCTCCGTGTACACACACACACACACACCTCCGTGTACACACTCACACACGCCTCCGTGTACACGCACACGCCTCCGTGTACACGCACACGCCTCCGTGTACACGCACACGCCTCCGTGTACACGCACACGCCTCCGTGTACACGCACACGCCTCCGTGTACACGCACACGCCTCCGTGTACACGCACACGCCTCCGTGTACACGCACACGCCTCCGTGTACACGCACACGCCTCCGTGTACACGCACACGCCTCCGTGTACACACACACGCACACGCCTCCGTGTACACACACACGCACACGCATCCGTGTACACACACACGCACACGCCTCCGTGTACACACACACGCACACGCCTCCGTGTACACACACACGCACACGCCTCCGTGTACACACACACGCACACGCCTCCGTGTACACACACACGCACACGCCTCCGTGTACACACACACGCACACGCCTCCGTGTACACACACACGCACACGCCTCCGTGCACACACACGCACACGCCTCCGTGTACAGACACACGCCTCCGTGTACACACACACGCGCCTCCGTGTACACACACACGCACACGCCTCCGTGTACACACGCACGCGCCTCCGTGTACACACGCACGCCTCCGTGTACACACACACGCACACGCCTCCGTGTACACACACACGCACACGCCTCCGTGTACACACACACGCACACGCCTCCGTGTACACACACACGCACACGCCTCCGTGTACACACACACGCACACGCCTCCGTGTACACACACACGCACGCGCCTCCGTGTACACACACACGCACGCGCCTCCGTGTACACACGCACGCGCCTCCGTGTACACACGCACGCGCCTCCGTGTACACACACTCCCGCCCGCGCCTGCGTGTACACACACTCCCGCCCGCGCCTGCGTGTACACACACTCCCGCCCGCGCCTGCGTGTACACACACTCCCGCCCGCGCCTGCGTGTCCGCCCGCCCGCGCCTGCGTGTCCGCCCGCCCGCGCCTGCGTGTCCGCCCGCCCGCGCCTGCGTGTCCGCCCGCCCGCGCCTGCGTGTCCGCCCGCCCGCGCCTGCGTTCCGCCCGCCCGCGCCTGCGTGTCCGCACGCCCGCGCCTGCGTGTCCGCACGCCCGCGCCTGCGTGTTCGCACGCCCGCGCCTGCGTGTCCGCACGCCCGCGCCTGCGTGTCCGCACGCCCGCGCCTGCGTGTCCGCACGCCCACACGCCTGCGTGTCCGCACGCCCACACACCTGCGTGTCCGCACGCCCACACACCTGCGTGTCCGCACGCCCACACACCTGCGTGTCCGCACGCCCACACACCTGCGTGTCCGCACGCCCACACACCTGCGTGTCCGCACGCCCACACACCTGCGTGTCCGCACGCCCACACACCTGCGTGTCCGCACGCCCACACACCTGCGTGTCCGCACGCACACACACCTGCGTGTCCGCACGCACACACACCTGCGTGTCCGCACGCACACACACCTGCGTGTACACGCACACACACCTGCGTGTACACGCACACACACCTCCGTGTACACGCACACACACCTCCGTGTACACGCACACACACCTCCGTGTACACGCACACACACCTCCGTGTACACGCACACACACCTCCGTGTACACGCACACACACCTCCGTGTACACGCACACACACCTCCGTGTACACGCACACACACCTCCGTGTACACGCACACACACCTCCGTGTACACGCACACACACCTCCGTGTACACGCACACACACCTCCGTGTACACGCACACACACCTCCGTGTACACGCACACACACCTCCGTGTACACGCACACACACCTCCGTGTACACGCACACACACCTCCGTGTACACGCACACACACCTCCGTGTACACGCACACACACCTCCGTGTACACGCACACACACCTCCGTGTACACGCACACACACCTCCGTGTACACGCACACACACCTCCGTGTACACGCACACACACCTCCGTGTACACGCACACACACCTCCGTGTACACGCACACACACCTCCGTGTACACGCACACACACCTCCGTGTACACGCACACACACCTCCGTGTACACGCACACACACCTCCGTGTACACGCACACACACCTCCGTGTACACACACACACACCTCCGTGTACACACACACACCTCCGTGTACACACACACACCTCCGTGTACACATACCTCCGTATACACACATGCGCACACACAGTCACCTCCGTATACACAAGCGAGTATACACACACATACACACACTCTCATCTCCATATACACAAGCGAGTGTACACACACACCTCCGTATACACACACCCTCACCTCCGCATACACACATGCACACACACTCACCTCTGTATACACACATACACGCGCGCAGTCATCTCTGTATACACAAGTGTGCACACACACTTCCATATACACACGCACCTCTGTATACACACACACGCACACACGTCCGTATACACAGTCATCTCTGTAAACACACTTGCACGTGCACACACACACACTCACTCATCACTGAACACACAGCTCCGTATTTACACACATGCACTCACCGCCGAACACATACAGGTAATGATCCACCACAGTGGCTGCATGTGCCGCCAATCCCGGAGGGCTGTGCGAATTCAGTGCCGACAGCAGCTTCCATCTCTCTGCCAGCGGTTCATACAACCAGACATCACTGGCCAGGGAACCATTCGCCAACTGGCCACCAAACAGCAGCATCCATCCTTTCCACTCGACAGCACAGTGAGAGTGTCGGGCAGGCTGCAAGGACAGAGTCCAACATCTTAACACAGAGACACAGCAGCGTAAACACAGGCAGGGAGAGGGGAGGGGGCACCTGCGCCAGGCGGGGGGGTGGCAGCTCCAACACCAAGGGGAGGGTTGTTTGGGTATTTGGGGGTCCCTCAGCATATTTACTCATTGCTAATTGGGATAGGAGTTTAATTAGATATGACCTTTGGTCAGGGTGACTTACAGCCAGTAGGAAATGACGTGGGACAAAAGCAGAAGCACAGCAGCTCCGTCAAAGGCAGAGCTCCCAAAGCTGCTGGCACTGGAGGGGGGGGGGGCCTCTTTATCTGGAACCATTAGGCCCTCAAGGTCAGTGAATGTAAAAGCCGCTAAGTATCATCATAGCTGCACCAATAATAACCTCATCTAGCACTGGGCTGGGATACAAACGCTGCCAGGGGTTTATTAGACCAAACCCCGAGCCAAACCCAGGGCTCTGTGTACCTGCCGTCTCCATAACTGGACAATGAGGTGCTGGCTGCCAGGCTATGTTCGCTCTACTGAAACCACCAGAAACCTGAAGAGACTCTCAGGGGATGAGACAGGTCTTTCAGCCGGGGGCCACAGGCACTTGTTAGGTCTTGTGGCACTGGCAGTGGGTAGCGTCCTGTCTCTGAGCCAGGAGCTCTGGGTCCAAGACCTGCCCCAGGACTCGATGGTCAAAGGCGACGTGTTCAGAATGCGGACAAAAAGGTCGAGTATCAACCTGCAAATCCTTCCAACACATGCGGTAAGAGCGGGAGGGGCTCCTGGTTAGCATGTGATGGAAAGAACGTTGTAGCCTCTACCATCACTACCCACAGCTCCAGACGACAACATGTATGAAAGTGCATGTTGCCACAACAACTCTGACTCCCTGTAACACAGCACTGGCACAAGCACCCGTTACCTATAGTATGAGGAGGCTCACGTAACCTAACTCTCAATTACACCTTGGAAATTGCTGCTCAGGCATTGTGACATGAAGGTCTTGCTTCGGCTAAACAATGTTTAATCACAGTCACCAACAGGGGCCAAAGTCTGATCACTGGCTATTAAAGTCTATTAAATCTGGCAATGGGTGCGGGCAGAGACATCCTGACACCGAGGGGCAGTGAGGGAATCTAGACGCTGAGGGACAGGGGTGGAAGCTGCCTGGATCTGGAGGGGGAGGCTGCTGCTTACCGGAGAGGGGCTGAGTAAACTCTGATGCCACTGGTTACTGGTGAAGTTGTATCGAATAAGATCACCCAGGACTTCATTCAGGTCAAACCCTGCAAAGTGTACATAAAGTAAGAATATAAGAAACAGGAGCAGGAGTAGACATTTGGCTGAGTGAGTCTGCTCTGCCATTCAATACGATCGTGGCTTCAACTCCACCTTCCCACCCCCTCCCCATATCCCTCGATTTCCCGCGAGATCAAACTTCTGTCTATCCCACCTTTAATGTATTCAACGATGGGGCACCCACAACCCTCTGGGACCGAGAATTCCGAAGACCCACAATCCTCTGGGACCGAGAATTCCGAAGACCCACAACCCTCTGGGACCGAGAATTCCGAAGATCCACAACCCTCTGGGACCGAGAATTCCGAAGACCCACAACCCTCTGGGAACGAGAATTCCGAAGACCCACAACCCTCTGGGACCGAGAATTCCGAAGACCCACAACCCTCTGGGACCGAGAATTCCGAAGACCCACAACCCTCTGGGACCGAGAATTCCGAAGACCCACAACCCTCTGGGACCGAGAATTCCGAAGATCCACAACCCTCTGGGACCGAGAATTCCGAAGATCCACAACCCTCTGGGACCGAGAATTCCGAAGATCCACAATCCTCTGGGACCGAGAATTCCGAAGAGCCACAACCCTCTGGGACCGAGAATTCCGAAGACCCACAACCCTCTGGGAGAGAGAATTCCGAAGACCCACAACCCTCTGGGACCGAGAATTCCGAAGACCCACAACCCTCTGGGACCGAGAATTCCGAAGACCCACAACCCTCTGGGACCGAGAATTCCGAAGACCCACAACCCTCTGGGACAGAGGGTTCCGAAAATCCACAACCCTCTGGGACCGAGAATTCCGAAGACCCACAACCCTCTGGGACAGAGGGTTCCGAAGACCCACAACCCTCTGGGACAGAGGGTTCCGAAGATCCACAACCCTCTGGGACAGAGAATTCCGAAGATCCACAACCCTCTGGGACCGAGAATTCCGAAGACCCACAACCCTCTGGGACCGAGAATTCCGAAGATCCACAATCCTCTGGGACCGAGAATTCCGAAGACCCACAACCCTCTGGGACCGAGAATTCCGAAGACCCACAACCCTCTGGGACAGAGAATTCCGAAGACCCACAACCCTCTGGGACCGAGAATTCCGAAGATCCACAATCCTCTGGGACCGAGAATTCCGAAGACCCACAACCCTCTGGGACCGAGAATTCCGAAGACCCACAACCCTCTGGGACCGAGAATTCCGAAGACCCACAACCCTCTGGGACCGAGAATTCCGAAGATCCACAACCCTCTGGGACCGAGAATTCCGAAGACCCACAACCCTCTGGGACAGAGAATTCCGAAGACCCACAACCCTCTGGGACAGAGAATTCCGAAGATCCACAACCCTTTGAGTGAAGAAATTTCTCCTCCTCTCTCTGAGATGATCAGCCCCTCACCCTGTGACCATGCTCCCGTGATTCCCCAACCAGCGGAAACAATCTCTCAGTGTCAACCCTATCGAGCCCCTTCAGGATTTTGTATATCTCAATAAGATTGCCTCTCATATTTCTCAACTCCAGAGAACATAAACCCAAAGCCTAATTTACTCATCCTCCCATGGTAAGACCCCCGGCCTATCACAGAGACCGGTCTAGTGAACCTTTGCTGTGCTGCCTCCAATGCGAGGATATCCTTCCTTACTTCAAGGCCAGAACTGCACACAGTATTCCAGATGTGGCCTCACCAAAGCCCCCTACAATTGGAGCAAGACTTCCTTATTTTTGTACTCCAATCCCTTTGCAATAAAGGCGAATTTGCCATTTGCCTTCCTAATTGCTTGCTGTACCTGCAGGTTAACCTTCTGTGCTCCTTGTACAAGTACACCCAAGTCCCTCTGAATATCAACATTTACAAGTTCATAAGAACTCTGCTACTCTATTCTTACTACCCTAACCTTACACTTTCCCATGTTATACTCTTTCTGCCATACATTATTGCCCATCACCTAACCTGTCCATATCTCTGCAGCCTCCTCACAGTTTACATTCCCAACTATCTGTGTATCAGCAGCAAACTAGGCACATTCCTCTCAATCTCTTGGTCTAAGTCATTAATATAGATTATAAGTAGCCGAGGCCCCAGCACTGATTGTTGCAACACTCCAGCCTGCCAACTTGAGAATGCCTCATTTAAAACAAAAACACAATTACCTGGAAAAACTCAGCAGGTCTGGCAGCATCGGAGCATTCAACAAATGCCTCATTTATCCTGACTCTGTTTTCTGTACGTTAACCAATCTTCTATCCATGTTACAAATCACCCCTCCTCCTTTGTGCCTTAGGTGCCTTTGTGCACCTAACATTTTGTGTGGCACCTTATCAAATACCTTTTCAAAATCTAAGTATACTACATCTACTGGTTCTCATTTACCGACCCTTCAAGCTAAATCCTCATAAAACTCTACATACGAACATAGGAATTAGCAGTATAGACCACTCGGCCCCTCGAGCCTGCCCTGCCATTCAATAAGATCATGGCTGATCTGAACGTAACCTCAACCCCACATTCCTGCCCAGCCCCGATAACCTTTCACCCCCTTGTTAATCAAGAATCTTTCTAGCTCTGCCTTAAAAAGTCAAAGACTCTGCTTCCACTGCCTTTTGAGGAAGAGAGTTCCAAAGAATCTCAGTCCTCAGAAAAAAATTTCTCCTAATCTATCTCAAATGAGCAATCCCTTATTTTTAAACAGTGACCCCTAGTTCTAGATTCTTCCATAAGAGGAAACATCCTCTCCACATGCTCCCTGTCAAGACCCCTCAGAATCTTAAAGCTTTCAATTAAGTCACCTCTTACTCTTCTAAACTCCAGTGGATACAAGACGAACCTGTCCAGACTTCCCTCGGAAAACAACCCGTCTATTCCTGGTATTAGTCTGGTAAATCTTCTCTGAATAGCTAACGCATTTACAGCTTTCTCTAAATACTCAATATTGTGCTGTACACAATACTCTAGATGTGGTCTCACTAATGCCCTGTACAACTGAATCATAACCTCCCTGATTTTATATTCAGTTCCCCTCACAATAACCAATAACATTCTATTAGCTTTCCTGATGACCTGCTGTACCTGATTCATGCACCAGGACACCCAGATCCCTCTGCACCTCAGAGCTCTGCAATCTCTCACCATTTAGATAATAAGCTTCTTTTTTATTCTGTCTGCCAAAATGAACAATTTCACATTTGCCCACATTATACTCCCAACAAGTTTGTTAAAGATGATTTTGTAGCACCATCTTGTCTCTGATCATATGATTTTCTAAGCGTATCGTTCAAACTTCTTCAGTCATAGGTTCCAACACTTTCCTGATGATTGACTTCAGGATAACCAGCCTCGAGCCAACTGGTTTCTTTCTCCCTCCTTCCTTGAATAATGGTCTGCTATTTGCTAACTTCTCAAGGGGCAATTAGGGATGGGCAATAAATGCTGGCCCAGCCAGCGAAGCCCACATCCTGTGAATGAATAAAAAAAAATTCACTGGGAGCGTTCTGGAATATGGGGAATTTTGGAAAATCATAGCGCACCCACTATCTCTGAAGCTCTCTCTTTTAGAACACCAGGATGTGGGCCATCAGATCCTGGGGATATTCTCAGATTGGGCTAATTCCTGCCACCAATCAGACAGACTCCAGGAAAGGCTGCACTTGCACACTTGGCACACACGCAACTGCTCCTGATGTCTTTCTGGCCGACGGCAGAGATCTGGATCTAACAAAGGCTGCGGAGTCTCACACTGTACTGGAACCTGCAATGGAAGCATTCCCCATGGGAATTCTAATGTTACAGTTCAATACCTAGGTCTGGGTGTTGCCAGTTATACCACCAAGTAACGTTCTCATAGGAATTCCACTGCAGCATTTCAGTGTAGCATTGCAACACATAAAAAACAATTTGCCGGCAACAATAAATCCTGGCTCCCAATCTGTGCCGGCATCGCCATCTCAATGAGATTTTATCTGAATGCTGCCTCTTCAGGATCGATCCAGCGTCTTTAGGCTTCGTGTTGGGAGTTTCCACAGAGCCTGGGTAGCTGTTCTGGTAGATAATGGGACTCTTAATCCCAGGGTCATCATTCTGAGTCCCATGTTGGGTAATTAATTTCCTCTAGTATTTTAGTCAAAATGCTTTTCTATTCATTTTTACCAAAACAAGCCCTTAAGCTCAATATTGCAATCAATTTTCCAGATTAGAAGTCAGAAGTCTCCTTTACCGAAATTTCCTGATTAAATATCATCATCATTTACTGAATTGTCAGAAGCAAGTTTTACAGAGGGTACAGTGCTTGATGGTAAGCAGACTAGATGCAAGAACTTGCAATTAATGACTACACAGGCCAAAAAGGGGTGAATTTGAGATTCATCGTTGTGTGTGAGATTTGAGATTCATTGAGTGTGTCAAGCTAACTTGTTTGTTTTAATGCTTTCAGCTTTCTCTTTCGAGCGCAGTATGTCCATTCACCTGAACACCCGCGCCCATCTCTGTGGTACGAGGCTGCAGTCTTTCAATTGTTCTGAGGCTCTTTACCACTTGGTGGCATCAGTCACGTACAAGCAGAGACTAAACTCCAAACATCCTACATTTTATTGCAACACGTAAATCAGATGTGACAAAGCCAACAACAGTGCAGCACTGTGTAGAGGGAGCTTAATTCCCAAGGCAGGTACGGCACAAGGTTAGATACAGAGTAAATCTCCCTCTACAGTGTCCCCATCAAACACTCCCAGGACAGGTACAGCGCGGAGTTAGATACAGAGTAAAGCTCCCTCTACACTGTCCCCATCAAACACTCCTAGGACAGGTACAGCACGGGGTTAGATACAGAGTAAAGCTCCCTCTACACTGTCCCCATCAAACACTCCCAGGACAGGTACAGCACGGGGTTAGATACAGAGTAAAGCTCCCTCTACACTGTCCCCATCAAACACTCCCAGGACAGGTACAGCACGGGGTTAGATACAGAGTAAAGCTCCCTCTACACTGTCCCCATCAAACACTCCCAGGACAGGTACAGCACGGGGTGAGATACAGAGTAAAGCTCCCTCTACACTGTCCCCATCAAACACTTCCAGGACAGGTACAGCACAGGGTTAGATACAGAGTAAAACTCAGCACCTGAACTCTGGAAGCAGATATAACAGGTAGAAAATGCTGAGACCTACCACCAAAGATGTAGAGTGAGTTGGTGGTGTTCAGAAATGTCCCAGCAGCTGCTGTGCGTCCCACAAACTCTGGATCTGATCTGCTGACATTGTACCAGCTTCCTGCACTTTGGTTGTCATTGAGCGAAAGGTCACAGTTGTGACCTATAAATCCTGGCTGGCACTGACAATGCTGAGACTGGAACAACACAGAAATATTTCACACAAGAATAATCCCAATCCCAAAGAAATCCCTCTGCCCCATTCTCTCCCCATAGCCTGATATCAATCCTAAAACTAGTACCACTGACTCTCCTCTCCCCAGAATTCCTGTATCAATCCCGAAACTAATCCCACTGCCCCGCTCTCTCCCCATAGCCCAGTATCAATCCCAAACGAATCCTACTGCCCCGCTCTACCCCATATCCCTGTATCGATCCCAAACTAATCTCACTGCCCCGCTCTATCCCATAATCCTGTATCAATCCCAAACTAATCTCACTGCTCCACTCTCCCCATAATCCTGTATCAATCCCAAACTAATCTCACTGCCCCACTCACTCCCCATAATCCTGTATCAATCCCAAACTAATCCCACTGCCCCGCTCACTCCCCATAGCCCAGTATCAATCCCAAACTAATCCCACTGCCCCACTCTATCCCATATCCCTGTATCAATCCCAAACTAATCCTACTGCCACGCTCTATCCCATATCCCCGTATCGATCCCAAACTAATCTCACTGCCCCGCTCTATCCCATAATCCTGTATCAATCCCAAACTAATCTCACTGCCCCACTCACTCCCCATAATCCTGTATCAATCCCAAACTAATCCCACTGCCCCCGCTCTCTCCCCATAATCCTGTATCAATCCCAAACTAATCTCACTGCCCCACTCACTCCCCATAATCCTGTATCAATCCCAAACTAATCTCACTGCCCCACTCACTCCCCATAATCCTCTATCAGTCCCAAACTAATCCCACTGCCCCACTCTCCCCCATAATCCTGTATCAATCCCAAACTAATCCCACTGCCCCACTCTCCCCATAATCCTGTATCAATCCCAAACTAATCTCACTGCCCCACTCTCTCCCCATAATCCTGTATCAATCCCAAACTAATCTTACTGCCCCACTCTCCACATAATCCTGTATCAATCCCAAACTAATCTCACTGCCCCGCTCTCTCCCCATAATCCTGTATCAATCCCAAACTAATCCCACTGCCCCACTCTCTCCCCATAATCCTGTATCATTCCCAAACTAATCTCACTGCCCCACTCTCTCCCCATAGCCCTGTATCAATCCCAAACTAATCCCACTGCCCCACTCTCTCCCCATAGCCCTGTATCATACCAAACTAATCTCACTGCCCCACTCTCTCCCCATAATCCTGTATCAATCCCAAACTGATCCCACTGCCCCACTCTCTCCCCATAATCCTGTATCAATCCCAAACTGATCCCACTGCCCCACTCTCTCCCCATAATCCTGTATCAATCCCAAACTGATCCCACTGCCCCACTCTCTCCCCATAATCCTGTATCAATCCCAAACTAATCTCACTGCCCCACTCTCCCCTGTATCAATCCCACTTGTGCTTCTGTTAAAATGGCAGTTCCTTTGCCAATTCACCTTGACTTCCAGCTGCCAATGCCGCCTATTTCCATTCCAACTACATTGTTCACCCCTTTCCAGAGTGTCACACTAATCACCATCTGCACACCAACCGCTCAATGTTTGCCAAGTTCTAAAAGCTGACTGCTCGGCACCCAGGTCCTCCTCCTCTCCTGAGCTTTGTAGTTCAATAATCGGGGAAGAGGAAGCGCTCTCCCCACTCTGTCTTACCGTGATACACTGTCCGTGTGACACACAATAATCACTGCAGTTCTGGACATCACAAGCCTGTCCACTCCAACCCGAATGACAGGTGCATGTCCCAGTGAGGTCGCACATCCCATGACCAGAACAGCCCATGGGGCAGAGAGTGAAGATATATGTGGCATTAAACCCCAGCAGGTTGTAATTGGCATCACTGAACAGGTGGAGCAGCATCTGCGGAGAGACAGAAATAAAGAAAAGATCGGAATGAGTGCTCCAGAGTCTGTCACTCAGCCAAGCTTCACACCCAGAAGCATGTTCACACATCTGCAGATCTGACACAGCCAAGCTGGTGTGCACACACCCACAGACCGCCACCGACTCGCACACAAGTCCAGACCGCCACCGACTCGCACACAAGTCCAGACCGCCACCGACTCGCACACAAGTCCAGACCGCCACCGACTCGCACACAAGTCCAGACCGCCACCGACTCGCACACAAGTCCAGACCGCCACCCGACTCGCACACAAGTCCAGACCGCCACCGACTCGCACACAAGTCCAGACCCGCCACCCGACTCGCACACAAGTCCAGACCGCCACCGACTCGCACACAAGTCCAGACCGCCACCGACTCGCACACAAGTCCAGACCGCCACCGACTCGCACACAAGTCCAGACCGCCACCGACTCGCACACAAGTCCAGACCGCCACCGACTCGCACACAAGTCCAGACCGCCACCGACTCGCACACAAGTCCAGACCGCCACCCGACTCGCACACAAGTCCAGACCGCCACCGACTCGCACACAAGTCCAGACCGCCACCGACTCGCACACAAGTCCAGACCGCCACCGACTCGCACACAAGTCCAGACCGCCACCGACTCGCACACAAGTCCAGACCGCCACCGACTCGCACACAAGTCCAGACCGCCACCGACTCGCACACAAGTCCAGACCGCCACCGACTCGCACACAAGTCCAGACCGCCACCGACTCGCACACAAGTCCAGACCGCCACCGACTCGCACACAAGTCCAGACCGCCACCCGACACAAGTCCAGACCGCCACAGACACAAGTCCAGACCCCCATAGACACAAGTCCAGACCGCCACAGACACAGACACAAATCCAGACCCCCACAGACACAAATCCAGACCGCCACAGACACAAGTCCAGACTCCCACACCCATGCAGGAGGATTTGTGTGTCCGACAGGCCTGGTACATTCGAGCGCAAACAGTCCCAAGACCAGGCTCTCACCTCCACACCCCACACACACACTCCCAATCATGCACTGACAACCCACCTCGCTGATGGAGCCACATTCCCACAGATCACCCACCCAGGCCTGGTTAACACTGACCTTTCCTGATTGTGCTTCGATGGGCTCCGGCAGGGTTTTCCCGCTCACACTAGCGAGGAGTGGGCTGCTGTAGGAGTCTCCGTCATAAATGAACAGGTAGTCGTATGCACACTCAGTGTCCAAGAACATGAAGGTCAGGACGATGCGGAAGCTGCTGTTCGGGGCTTCAACAAAACAGGCTTTACTCAACACCAGAGAGTCACTTTAAAAAAACCCGCCATGCAAAAAACACCCGGTCTGAGAGGGAAGCAAATACCCAGCCCCCCGACCCAAAAGCCAGAAACGCCCGGCTCCCAGGTAATCCCAATAAACAACCAACTCCAAAAAGATCCCTATAAACACCCGACTCCCGGGTGATCCCAATAAACGCCCGACTCCCGGGTGATCCCAATAAACACCCCGACTCCCAAAAGATCCCTATAAACACCCGACTCCCAAAAGATCCCTATAAACACCCGACTCCCGGGTGATCCCTATAAACACCCGGCTCCCGGGTGATCCCAATAAACACCCGACTCCCAAAAGATCCCTATAAACACCC
>JANJGN010002436.1:0-71286 GCA_026770705.1 Isurus oxyrinchus
TACCCCCACCCCGCACCACATCACACTACCACCACCCCCACCCCGCACCCCATCACACTACCCCCACCCCCACCCGCATCACATCACACTACTCCCACCCCACAGCATATCACACTACCCCCACCCTACACCACATCACACTACCCCCACCCTGCACCACATCACACTACCCCCACCCTGCACCACATCACACTACCCCCACCCCGCACCACATCACACTATCCCCACCCCGCACCACATCACACTACCCCCACCCCGCACCACATCACACTACCCCCACCCGCACCACATCACACTACCCCCACCCCGCACCACATCACACTACCCCCACCCCGCACCACATCACACTACCCCCACCCCCACCCCGCACCCCATCACACTACCCCCACCCCCACCCGCATCACATCACACTACTCCCACCCCACAGCATATCACACTACCCCCACCCTACACCACATCACACTACCCCCACCCTGCACCACATCACACTACAACCACCCTCATCCTGACTCCGCATTCTCTTTCTCTCTGTCAATCCTGCATCTTTATCTCCCTCCACCTCCTGCCAATAATAATAGAGGCGTGTGTGTGTGGGGAGAAACATGCCCCTCAGGTCTGCTTCACATTCCCACCTGGCCCTCTCCTCCCCCACCCCCTCCCAATAATGATAATTGGGGGGAGGGAACGTGCCCCAGGTGGGCATCACACCCTCCCCCTTCCCTCCTTGCCCTCCCCTTCCCACACCCTCTCCATACAATAATGTGGAGAAGTGGTGGCAGGAGCGGGGGAGCATGTACCCCTCAGGTGGGCAAGGCACCCCCCCCAATCCCTCCCTGCCCTCTCACTCAATCCCTCGCCCTCCCTGTCCCACACCCTCTCCATACAATAATGTGGAGAAGTGGTGGGAGGAGCGGGGGAGCATGTACCCCTCAGGTGGGCAAGGCACCCCCCCCAATCCCTCCCTGCCCTCTCACTCAATCCCTCGCCCTCCCTGTCCCGCACCCCCTCCATATAATAATGTGGAGAAGTGGTGGCAGGAGCGGGGGAGCATGTACCCCTCAGGTGGGCAAGGCACCCCCCAATCCTTCCCTGCCCTCTCACTCAATCCCTCGCGTTCCCCGTCCCACACCCTCTCCATACAATAATGTGGAGAAGTGGTGGCAGGAGCGGGGGAGCATGTACCCCTCAGGTGGGCAAGGCACCCCCCCCAATCCCTCCCCGCCCTCTCACTCAATCCCTCGCCCTCCCCGTCCCGCACCCCCTCCATATAATAACGCGGGGGAAAGGTGGGGGGGGGGGGTGACGGGGAGAACATGTACCCCTCTGGTGGGCACCGCCACGCTCTCTCTCCCCCTCCTTGCCCTCCCACCACCATCCCGCGCCCTTCACCCTCACCAGTCACAGTGGAAGGTGGGGTGTGTGGAAGAATTAGAAAGGAGAAAGGTCAGGGTTAAACCCACCCCCACCACCCGCACACCCCCGCCTCCCCAAAAACAAAATA
Source organism: Isurus oxyrinchus (assembly GCA_026770705.1). Classification (NCBI taxonomy): domain Eukaryota; kingdom Metazoa; phylum Chordata; class Chondrichthyes; order Lamniformes; family Lamnidae; genus Isurus; species Isurus oxyrinchus. Next base: position 1,502 of record JANJGN010002436.1, read on the forward strand.
ATAAACTTTTTAAACATAAAAATTCCAGCACCTTTAAATCCAAACAACTTGCCCAAACTTGTCATCGTTCAGCACCAGGAAGTCAGCTGCAGGAATACCAGTGTCCAAATAAAAAGGGAATTAAATTAAAAAGTTAATTTTTTCCCCCCCCCCACTCCTTCAGGTTTTGGAGAGATTGTATTTTTTTTTTCCTTTAAAACAGAAAGCTGGAGGCCCCCCTCTTCCCCCAGGCAGCAGCAGCAGCAGCAGCAGCAACACTCAGCTCAAGCCCTGCTCCAAATTGCACTTTATCCAAAGTCTCTCCAGTTCCAGGGCTGCCACTCACTTCCGGGTTCCTGGGGGGGGGGCGGGGCCAGCGGGGCGGGTCACGTGGCCCCCGCCTCCCAGGTGGACCGCTTTCCCCGCGACGTCAGCTCACCGTGACGTCAACGCCCCCGCCCCCCCCCCCCCCCTCCCCCTCCCTCAAGACCCCGCCCGGCTGGCCTTGGCTAACGCCTGACTGCAAAACGTACATTCACTCAGACACGTTCACACAGACAGACACACTCACAGTCACATTCACACAGACAGACACACTCACAGTCACACACATTCACACAGACAGACACACACAGTCAAAGTCACTCAGACACATTCACACAGACACACACTCACAGTCACATTCACACAGACACACACTCACAGTCACATTCACTCAGACACATTCACACAGACAGACACACACTCACATTCACACAGACACACACTCACAGTCACATTCACACAGACAGACACACTCACAGTCACTCAGACACATTCACACAGACAGACACACTCACAGACACATTCACACAGACAGACACACTCACAGTCACTCAGACACATTCACACAGACAGACACATTCACACAGACAGACACACACAGTCAAAGTCACTCAGACACATTCACACAGACACACTCACAGTCACATTCACACAGACAGACACACTCACAGTCAAAGTCACTCAGACACATTCACACAGACACACTCACAGTCACATTCACACAGACAGACACACTCACAGTCAAAGTCACTCAGTCACATTCACACAGACACACTCACAGTCAAAGTCACTCAGACACATTCACACAGACAGACACACTCACAGTCAAAGTCACTCAGACACATTCACACAGACAGACACACTCAGTCACACACACAGACAGACACACTCACAGTCACTCAGACACATTCACACAGACAGACACACTCACAGACACATTCACACAGACAGACACACTCAGTCACACACACAGACAGACACACTCACAGTCACTCAGACACATTCACACAGACAGACACACTCACAGACACATTCACACAGACAGACACACTCACAGTCACACACATTCACACAGACAGACACACAGTCACATTCACACAGACAGACACACTCACAGTCACTCAGACACATTCACACAGACACACTCACAGTCAAAGTCACTCAGTCACATTCACACAGACAGACACACACAGTCAAAGTCACTCAGACACATTCACACAGACAGACACACTCACAGTCACAGTCACTCAGACACATTCACACAGACAGACACACTCACAGTCACATTCACACAGACACACTCAGTCACAGTCACTCAGACACATTCACACAGACAGACACACTCAGTCACACACACAGTTACTCAGAAACATTCACACAGTCATATTCACTCAGACACACTGACAGTCACATTCACACAGACAGACACACTCACAGTCACATTCACACAGTCACATTCACACTCACAGTCACTCAGACACATTCACTCAGACACACGTAGACACTCAGACACACGTAGACACTCAGACACAAAGTCACATTCACTCACACACACTGACAGTCACATTCACACAGACAGACACACTCACAGTCATATTTAGAGTCACATTCACTCAGACACACATAGACACTCAGTCACATTCACTCAGACACAGTCACATTCACACAGACAGACACACACAGTCACATTCACACAGACAGACACAGTCATATTCACACAGACAGACATACTCACAGTCACATTCACACAGTCACATTCACTCAGACACACTGACAGTCATATTCACACAGACAGACACACTGACAGTCACATTCACACAGTCATATTCACTCAGACACACATGGACACAGTCACATTCACTCAGACACACATGGACACACACAGTCACATTCACTCACACACACACTCACTGTCACTCAGACACATAGACAGAGTCACATTCATTCACACACATATAGACACAGTCACATTCACACACGCATAGAGTCACATTCACACACACACATAGACACAGTCACATTCACTCACACACAGTCACATTCACTCACACATATAGGCGCACACAGTCACATTCACTCACACACACACACACACACAAGAGTGTGTGTGTGTGAGTCTGTGTGTTTGTGCGCGTGTGAGAGAGAGCGTGAGAGTCTGTGTGTGTGTGTGTGTGTGTGAGAGAGTGTGTGCGCGCATGAAAGCAAGTCCGTGTGTGAGAAAATGTGTGGGTCTGGGTGTGTATGTGAATGTATGTGCATCTGCATGTGTGTTTGTGTGTCAGTGTGTGTGTGTCAGTGTGTGTGTGTGGTGCGTGTGTATATGGGTCAGTGCATGTGTGTGTATCTATATGTTTGTGTGTGGGTGTGTGTGTGTGTGTCTGTATCTGTATGTTTAAATCCAATTAGGGTCTCTGGATCATAAAAGGAATGTAAAGGATTAAGGAGCAGGAGGAGGCCATTCAGCCCCTCGAACCTGCTTCCCGATTTCGATAAGATCATGACTGATCTGATGGTGGCCTCGACTCCACTTCCCAGCCTATCCCCCCCACCAGCTCCCCTCCCCTCCCCCATAACCCTTGATTCCCCTCGTCGATCAAAGATCCGTCCAACGCGGCCTCGGATATATTCAATGACCCGGCCTCCACCGCTCACCTGGAGAAGGGGGTGGGGGGGGGAGAGAATCCCCAGAGGCCGACCGCCCTCTGAGAGGAGGAAATCCTCCCCGCCTCTGTGTCAAACGGGAGAGACTCTCTCCTTTTTTCAAACTGCAGTGCCCACCCGCCCCCCCCTTCCCCTCCTAGTCCTAATTTCTCCCGCAAGGGGAAAGATCCTCCCCGGCGTGCGCTCGATCAAATGCCCTCAAGGTCTCAGATGATTCGGTCAGGGTCAGCGAGACGGCGCCAGCACCAAGGGGTGACACCGAGCTGGGAAAGCCGAACAGGAGGGAGAAAGGCAGAGGAGGAGAGGCTGATGGGGGGGGCGGGGGGGGGGGGGGGGGGGGGGGTGGGGGGGGGAGCGGTGGGTAGGTGGACAGGGAAGGGGGAGAAAGCTGAAGGGGGGGGGGGGGCGGAAGGCGGGGGCAGGTGTGGAGGGTAAGCACCGGCAAGGAGCTGCGGGGGGGTGGGTGGTGGGTGGGGAGGTAGTGGCCTGTCTCGGTGCAGGGGATTCCAATGGCGAGCGTCTCACAGGACTGGGGATCTGGCAACCTGGTCCGAGCCCAGGCAGAACGAGGTGTTGTGGCCTCCGGGGAAGAGGGCGGCTTAAATGCACTGAGCTGAGGCTGGGGAGCGGCTAGAGCGCTGGGAGCCCGAGTGGCAGGGGAGTGGGCCCCCCCCCACCCCACCTTCCATTGCCGACACCATGGTGACCACGCCAGCAGGCACCGACTCTCACAACCCCGCAACACCCGCCCCCACCGGCACCGCCACCAATCCCCCCCCCCACCCCCCCCCCCCAGCCCGCCCCCCACCCCCGCCGCCAAGCAGAATAGCAACAAACACCTCGTCGTCAGGGCAACCGGAAAACCAGGCCAGCCAGTCACACCACGTGACCGTTCGTCATCACGAGCGATTAACCCCTCGGATACCAAAACCCAACCCTGGCTGAAGCTCAGCATCGGGACGCATCAGTGCCGTCATCATCCATGTAACACTCTCTGATATACCCCACACACCTCACTGTAACACTGTCTGATATACCCCACACCCCTCACTGTAACACTCTCTGATATACCCCACACCCCTCACTGTAACACTCTCTGATATACCCCACACCCCTCACTGTAACACTCTCTGATATACACCACACCCCTCACTGTAACACTCTCTGATATACACCACACCCCTCACTGTAACATTCTCTGATATATCCCACACACCTCACTGTAACACTCTCTGATACACCCCACACCCCTCACTGTAACACTCTCTGATATACCCCACACCCCTCACTGTAACACTCACTGATATACCCCACACCCCTCACTGTAACACTCTCTGATATCCCCCACACCCATCACTGTAACACTGTCTGATATACCCCACACCCCTCACTGTAACACTCTCTGATATACCCCACACCCCTCACTGTAACACTCTCTGATATATCCCACACCCTCACTGTAACACTCTGATATACCCAACACGCCTTACTGTAATACACTCTGATATACACCACACATCCCTCACTGTAACACTCTCTGATATACCCCACACCCCTCACTGTAACACTCTCTGATATATCCCACACCCTCACTGTAACACTCTCTGATATACCCCACACCCTCACTGTAACACTCTGATATACCCCACACCCCTCACTGTAACAGTCTCTGATATATCCCACACCCCTCACTGTAACACTCTCTGATATACCCCACACACCTCACTGTAACACTCTCTGATATACCCCACACCCCTCACTGTAACACTCTCTGTTACACCCCACACCCCTCACTGTAACACTCTCTGATATACCCCACACACCTCACTGTAACACTCTCTGATACACCACACACCCCTCACTGTAACACTCTCTGATATATCCCACACCCCTCACTGTAACACTCTCTGATATACCCCACACCCCTCACTGTAACACTCTCTGATACACCCCACACCCCTCACTGTAACACTCTCTGATATATCCCACACCCCTCACTGTAACACTCACTGATATACCCCACACTCCTCACTGTAACACTCTCTGATATACCCCACACCCCTCACTGTAACACTCTCTGATATACCCCACACCCCTCACTGTAACACTCTCTGATATACCCCACACCCCTCACTGTAACATTCTCTGATATACCCCACACCCCTCACTGTAACACTCTCTGATATACCCCACACCCCTCACTGTAACACACTCTGATATACCCCACACCCCTCACTGTAACAGTCTCTGATATATCCCACACCCCTCACTGTAACACTCTCTGATATACCCCACACCCCTCACTGTAACACTCTCTGATATATCCCACACCCTCACTGTAACACTCTGATATACCACACACCCCTCACTGTAACAGTCTCTGATATATCCCACACCCCTCACTGTAACACTCTCTGATATACCCCACACCCCTCACTGTAACACTCTCTAATATACCCCACACCCCTCACTGTAACACTCTCTGATATACCCCACACCCCTCACTGTAACACTCTCTGATATACCCCATACCTCTCACTGTAACACTCTCTGATATATCCCACATCCCTCACTGTAACACTCTCTGATACACCCCACACCCCTCACTGTAACACTCTCTGATATACCCCACACCCCTCACTGTAACAATCTCTGATATACCCCACACCCCTCACTGTAACATTCTCTGATATACCCCACACCCCTCATTGTAACACTCTCTGATATACCCCACACCCCTCACTGTAACACTCTCTGATATACCCCACACCCCTTACTGTAACACTCTCTGATATATCCCACCGCCCCTCACTGTAACACTCTCTGATATACCCCACACCCCTCACTGTAACACTCTCTGATATACCCCACACCCCTCACTGTAACACTCTCTGATATATCCCACACCCCTCACTGTAACTCTCTCTGATATACCCCACACCCCTCACTGTAACACTCTCTGATATACCCCACACCCCTCAGTGTAACACTCTCTGATATACACCACACCCCTCACTGTAACACTCTCTGATATACCCCACACCCCTCACTGTAACACTCTCTGATATACCCCACACCCCTCACTGTAACACTCTCCGATATACCCCACACCCCTCACTGTAACACTCTCTGATATACCCCACACCCCTCACTGTAACACTCTCTAATATACCCCACACCCCTCACTGTAACACTCTCTGATATACCCCACACCCCTCACTGTAACACTCTCTGATATATCCCACATCCCTCACTGTAACACTCTCTGATACACCCCACATCCCTCACTGTAACACTCTCTTATATATCCCACATCCCTCACTGTAACACTCTCTGATATATCCCACATCCCTCACTGTAACACTCTCTGATACACCCCACACCCCTCACTGTAACACTCTCTGATATATCCCACATCCCTCACTGTAACACTCTCTGATATACCCACCGCCCCTCACTGCAACACTCTCTGATATACCCCACACCCCTCACTGTAACACTCTCTGATATACCCCACACCCCTCACTGTAACACTCTCTGATATATCCCACACCCCTCACTGTAACTCTCTCTGATATACCCCACACCCCTCACTGTAACACTCTCTGATATACCCCACACCCCTCAGTGTAACACTCTCTGATATACACCACACCCCTCACTGTAACACTCTCTGATATACCCCACACCCCTCACTGTAACACTCTCTGATATACCCCACACCCCTCACTGTAACACTCTCTGATATATCCCACACCCCTCACTGTAACTCTCTCTGATATACCCCACACCCCTCACTGTAACACTCTCTGATATACCCCACACCCCTCAGTGTAACACTCTCTGATATACACCACACCCCTCACTGTAACACTCTCTGATATACCCCACACCCCTCACTGTAACACTCTCTGATATATCCCACATCCCTCACTGTAACACTCTCTGATACACCCCACACCCCTCACTGTAACACTCTCTGATATATCCCACATCCCTCACTGTAACACTCTCTGATATACCCACCGCCCCTCACTGCAACACTCTCTGATATACCCCACACCCCTCACTGTAACACTCTCTGATATACCCCACACCCCTCACTGTAACACTCTCTGAAATATCCCACACCCCTCACTGTAACTCTCTCTGATATACCCCACACCCCTCACTGTAACACTCTCTGATATACCCCACACCCCTCAGTGTAACACTCTCTGATATACCCCACACCCCTCACTGTAACACTCTCTGATATACCCCACACCCCTCATTGTAACACTCTCTGATATACCCCACACCCCTCACTGTAACACTCTCTGATATACCCCACACCCCTTACTGTAACACTCTCTGATATATCCCACCGCCCCTCACTGTAACACTCTCTGATATACCCCACACCCCTCACTGTAACACTCTCTGATATACCCCACACCCCTCAGTGTAACAATCTCTGATATACCCCACACCCCTCACTGTAACATTCTCTGATATACCCCACACCCCTCATTGTAACACTCTCTGATATACCCCACACCCCTCACTGTAACACTCTCTGATATACCCCACACCCCTTACTGTAACACTCTCTGATATATCCCACCGCCCCTCACTGTAACACTCTCTGATATACCCCACACCCCTCACTGTAACACTCTCTGATATACCCCACACCCCTCACTGTAACACTCTCTGATATATCCCACACCCCTCACTGTAACTCTCTCTGATATACCCCACACCCCTCACTGTAACACTCTCTGATATACCCCACACCCCTCAGTGTAACACTCTCTGATATACACCACACCCCTCACTGTAACACTCTCTGATATACCCCACACCCCTCACTGTAACACTCTCTGATAACACCCCTCACTGTAACACTCTCCGATATACCCCACACCCCTCACTGTAACACTCTCTGATATACCCCACACCCCTCACTGTAACACTCTCTAATATACCCCACACCCCTCACTGTAACACTCTCTGAATACCCCACACCCCTCACTGTAACACTCTCTGATATATCCCACATCCCTCACTGTAACACTCTCTGATACACCCCACACCCCTCACTGTAACACTCTCTGATATATCCCACATCCCTCACTGTAACACTCTCTGATATATCCCACATCCCTCACTGTAACACTCTCTGATACACCCCACACCCCTCACTGTAACACTCTCTGATATATCCCACATCCCTCACTGTAACACTCTCTGATATACCCACCGCCCCTCACTGCAACACTCTCTGATATACCCCACACCCCTCACTGTAACACTCTCTGATATACCCCACACCCCTCACTGTAACACTCTCTGATATATCCCACACCCCTCACTGTAACTCTCTCTGATATACCCCACACCCCTCACTGTAACACTCTCTGATATACCCCCACACCCCTCAGTGTAACACTCTCTGATATACCCCACACCCCTCACTGTAACACTCTCTGATATTACCCCACACCCCTCACTGTAACACTCTCTGATATATCCCACACCCCTCACTGTAACTCTCTCTGATATACCCCACACCCCTCACTGTAACACTCTCTGATATACCCCACACCCCTCAGTGTAACACTCTCTGATATACACCACACCCCTCACTGTAACACTCTCTGATATACCCCACACCCCTCACTGTAACACTCTCTGATATATCCCACATCCCTCACTGTAACACTCTCTGATACACCCCACACCCCTCACTGTAACACTCTCTGATATATCCCACATCCCTCACTGTAACACTCTCTGATATACCCACCGCCCCTCACTGCAACACTCTCTGATATACCCCACACCCCTCACTGTAACACTCTCTGATATACCCCACACCCCTCACTGTAACACTCTCTGATATATCCCACACCCCTCACTGTAACTCTCTCTGATATACCCCACACCCCTCACTGTAACACTCTCTGATATACCCCACACCCCTCAGTGTAACACTCTCTGATATACACCACACCCCTCACTGTAACACTCTCTGATATACCCCACACCCCTCACTGTAACACTCTCTGATATACCCCACACCCCTCACTGTAACACTCTCCGATATACCTCACACCCCTCACTGTAACAGTCTCTGATATACCTCACACCCCTCACTGTAACACTCTCTGATACACCCCACACCCCTCACTGTAACACTCTCTGATATACCTCACACCCCTCACTGTAACACTCTCTGATTCACCCCACACTCCTCTCTGTAACACTCTCTGATTCACCCCACACTCCTCTCTGTAACACTCTCTGATATACCCCACACCCCTCACTGTAACACTGTCTGATATACCCCACACCCCTCACTATAACACTCTCTGATGTACCCCACACCCCTCACTGTAACACACTCTGATATATCCCACACCCTCACTGTAACACTCTGATATATCCCACATCCCTCACTGTAACACTCTCTGATATACCCCACACCCCTCACTGTAACACTCTCTGATACACCCCACACCCCTCACTGTAACACTCTCTGATATACACCACACCCCTCATTGTAACACTCTCTGATATATCCCACACCCCTCACTGTAACACTCTCTGATATACACCACACCCCTCATTGTAACACTCTCTGATATATCCCACACCCCTCACTGTAACTCTCTCTGATATACCCCACACCCCTCACTGTAACACTCTCTGATATACCCCACACCCCTCAGTGTAACACTCTCTGATATACACCACACCCCTCACTGTAACACTCTCTGATATATCCCACACCCCTCACTGTAACACTCTCTGATATACCCCACACCCCTCACTGTAACACACTGTGATATACCCCACACCCCTCACTGTAACACTCTCTGATATACCCCACACCCCTCACTGTAACACACTCTGATATATCCCCACACCCCTCACTGTAACACTCTCTGATATACCCCACACCCCTCACTGTAACACACTCTGATACACCCCACACCCCTCACTGTAACACTCTCTGATATACCCCACACCCCTCACTGTAACACTCTCTGATATACCCCACACCCCTCACTGTAACACTCTCTGATATATCCCACACCCTCACTGTAACACTCTCTGATATACACCCACCCCTCACTGTAACTCTCTCTGATATACCCCACACCCCTCACTGTAAACACTCTCTGATATACCCCACACCCCTCACTGTAACACTCTCTGATATATCCCACACCCCTCACTGTAACTCTCTCTGATATACCCCACACCCCTCACTGTAACACTCTCTGATATACCCCACACCCCTCAGTGTAACACTCTCTGATATACACCACACCCCTCACTGTAACACTCTCTGATATATCCCACACCCCTCACTGTAACACTCTCTGATATACCCCACACCCCCTCACTGTAACACACTGTGATATACCCCACACCCCTCACTGTAACACTTTCTGATATACCCCACACCCCTCACTGTAACACACTCTGATATATCCCACACCCCTCACTGTAACACTCTCTGATATACCCCACACCCCTCACTGTAACACACTCTGATACACCCCACACCCCTCACTGTAACACTCTCTGATATACCCCACACCCCTCACTGTAACACTCTCTGATATACCCCACACCCCTCACTGTAACACTCTCTGATATATCCCACACCCCTCACTGTAACACTCTCTGATATACCCCACACCCCTCACTGTAACACTCTCTGATATATCCCACACCCCTCACTGTAACACTCTCTGATATACCCCACACCCCCTCACTGTAACACACTCTGATACACCCCACACCCCTCACTGTAACACTCTCTGATATACCCCACACCCCTCACTGTAACACTCTCTGATATACCCCACACCCCTCACTGTAACACTTTCTGATATACCCCACACCACTCATTGTAACACAATCTGATATACCCCACACCCCTCACTGTAACACTCTCTGATATACCCCACACCCCTCACTGTAACACTCTCTGATATACCCCACACTCCTCACTGTAACACTCTCTGATATACCCCACACCACTCATTGTAACACTCTCTGATCTACCCCACACCCCTCACTGTAACACTCTCTGATATACCCCACCACTCCTCACTGTAACACTCTCTGATATACCCCACACCCCTCACTGTAACACTCTCTGATATACCCCACACCCCTCATTGTAACACTCTCTGATATACCCCACACCCCCCACTGTAACAATATCTGATTTACCCCACACCCCTCACTGTAACACTCTCTGATATACCCCACACCCCTCACTGTAACACTCTCTGATATACCCCACACCCCTCACTGTAACACTCTCTGATATACCCCACACCCCACACTGTAACAATCTCTGATATACCACACACCCCTCACTGTAACACTCTCTGATATACCCCACACCCCTCACTGTAACACTCTCTGATATACCCCACACCCCTCACTGTAACACTCTCTGATATACCCCACACGCCTCACTGTAACACTCTCTGATATACCCCACACCCCTCACTGTAATACTCTCTGATATACCCCACACTGTAACACTGTCTGATATACCCCACACCCCTCACTGTAATACTCTCTGATATACCCCACACTGTAACACTGTCTGATATACCCCACACACCTCACTGTAACACTCTGATACACCCCACACACATCACTGTAACACTCTCTGATATACCCCACACCCCTCACTGTAACACTCTCTGATATATTCCACACCCCTCACTGTAACACTCTCTGATATATCCCACACCCCTCACTGTAACACTGTCTGATATACCCCACACCCCTCACTGTAACACTGTCTGATATACCCCACACCCCTCACTGTAACACTCTCTGATATACCCCACACCCCTCACTGTAACACTGTCTGATATACCTCACCCCCCTCACTGTAACACTCTCTGATATATCCCGCACCCCTCACTGTAACACTCTCTGATATACCCCACACCCCTCACTGTAACACTCTCTGATATATCCCACACCCTCACTGTAACACTCTCTGATATACCCCACACCCCTCACTGTAACACTCTCTGATATACCCCACACCCCTCACTGTAACACTCTCTGATATACCCCACACCCCTTATTGTAACACTCTCCAATATACCCCTCACCCTTCACTGTAACACTCTCTGATATACCCCACACCCCTCACTGTAACACTCTCTGATATACCCCACACCCCTCACTGTAACACACTCTGATATACGCCACACCCCTCACTGTAACACTCTCTGATATACCCCACACCCCTCACTGTAACACTCTCTGATATACCTCACACCCCTCACTGTAACACTCTCTGATATAACCCACACCTCACCGTAACAATCTCTGATATACCCCACACCCCTCACTGTAACACTCTCTGATATACCCCACACCCCTCACTGTAACACTCTCTGATATACCCCACACCACCCACTGTAACACTCTCTAATATACCCCACACCCCTCACTGTAACACTCTCTGATATACCCCACACCCCTCACTGTAACACTCTCTGATATATCCCACACCCCTCACTGTAACACACCCTGATATACCCCAAACCCCTCACTGTAACACTCTCTGATATACGCCACACCCCTCACTGTAACACTCTCTGATATACCCCACACCCCTCACTGTAACACTGTCTGATATACCCCACACCCCTCACTGTAACACTCTCTGATATACCCCACACCCCTCACTGTAACACTCTCTGATATACCCCACACCCCTCACTGTAACACTCTCTGATATACCCCACACCTCTCACTGTAACACTCTCTGATATACCACACACTCCTCAGTGTAACACTCTCTGATATACCCCACACCCCTCACTGTAACACTCTCTGATATACCCCACACACCTCACTGTAACACTCTCTGATATACCCCACACCCCTCACTGTAACACTCTCTGATATACCCCCACCCCTCACTGTAACACTCTCTGATATACCCCAGACATCTCACTGTAACACTCTCTGATATACCCCACACCCCTCACTGTAACACTCTCTGATATACCCCACACCCCTCACTGTAACACTCTCTGAAAAACCCCACACCCCTCACTGTAACACTCTCTGATATACACCACACCCCTCACTGTAACACTCTCTGATATACCCACACCCGTCACTGTAACACTCTCTGATATACCCACACCCCTCACTGTAACACTCTCTGATATACCCCACACCCCTCACTGTAAGAGTCTCTGATATACCCCACACCCCTCACTGTAACACTCTCTGATATACCCCAGACATCTCACTGTAACACTCTCTGATATACCCCACACCCCTCACTGTAACACTCTCTGATATACCCCACACCCCTCACTGTAACACTCTCTGATATATCCCACACCCCTCACTGTAACACTCTCTGATATACCCCACACCCCTCACTGTAACAGTCTCTGATATACCCCACACCCCTCACTGTAACACTCTCTGATATACCCCACACCTCTCACTGTAACACTCTCTGATATACCCCACACCCCTCACTGTAATACTCTCTGATATACCCCACACCCCTCACTGTAACACTCTCTGATATACCCCACACACCTCACTGTAACACTCTCTGACATACCCCACACCCCTCACTGTAACACTCTCTGATATATCCCACACCCCTCACTGTAACACTCTCTGATATACACCGCACCCCTCACTGTAACACTCTCTGATATACCCCACACCCCTCACTGTAACACTCTGATATACGCCACACCCCTCACTGTAACACTCTGACATACCCCACACCCCTCACTGTAACAGTCTCTGATATACTCCACACCCCTCACTGTAACACTCTCTGATAAACCCCACACACCTCACTGTAACACTGATATACCCCACACCCCTCACTGTAACACACTCTGATATACCCCACACCCCTCACTGTAACACACTCTGATATACCCCACACCCCTCACTGTAACACTCTCTGATTATACCCCACACCCCTCACTGTAACACTCTCTGATATACCACACACCCCTCACTGTAACACTCACTGATATATCCCACACCCCTCACTGTAACACTCTCTGATATACCCCACACCCCTCACTGTAACAATCTCTGATATACCCCACACCCCTCACTGTAACACTCTCTGATATATCCCACACCCCTCACTGTAACACACTGATATACCCCACACCCCTCATTGTAACAGTCTCTGATATACCCCCACACCACTCACTGTAACACTCTCTGATACACCCCACACCCCTCACTGTAACACTCACTGATATATCCCACACCCCTCACTGTAACACACTCTGATATACGCCACACCCCTCACTGTAACACACTGTGATATACCCCACACCCCTCACTGTAACACACTCTGATATATCCCACACCCCTCACTGTAACACACCCTGATATACGCCACACCCCTCACTGTAACACTCTCTGATATACCCCACACCCCTCACTGTAACACTCTCTGATATACCTCACACCCCTCACTGTAACACTCTCTGATATAACCCACACCTCACCGTAACAATCTCTGATATACCCCACACCCCTCACTGTAACACTCCTCTGATATACCCCACACCCCTCACTGTAACACTCTCTGATATACCCCACACCACCCACTGTAACACTCTCTAATATACCCCACACCCCTCACTGTAACAATCTCTGATATACCCCACACCCCTCACTGTAACACTCTCTGATATATCCCACACCCCTCACTGTAACACACCCTGATATACCCCAAACCCCTCACTGTAACACTCTCTGATATACGCCACACCCCTCACTGTAACACTCTCTGATATACCCCACACCCCTCACTGTAACACTGTCTGATATACCCCACACCCCTCACTGTAACACTCTCTGATATACCCCACACCCCTCACTGTAACACTCTCTGATATACCCCACACCCCTCACTGTAACACTCTCTGATATACCCCACACCTCTCACTGTAAACACTCTCTGATATACCACACACTCCTCAGTGTAACACTCTCTGATATACCCCACACCCCTCACTGTAACACTCTCTGATATACCCACACACCTCACTGTAACACTCTCTGATATACCCCACACCCCTCACTGTAACACTCTCTGATATACCCCCACCCCTCACTGTAACACTCTCTGATATACCCCAGACATCTCACTGTAACACTCTCTGATATACCCCACACCCCTCACTGTAACACTCTCTGATATACCCCACACCCCTCACTGTAACACTCTCTGATATACCCCACACCCCTCACTGTAACACTCTCTGATATACACCACACCCCTCACTGTAACACTCTCTGATATACCCACACCCGTCACTGTAACACTCACTGATATATCCCACACCCCTCACTGTAACACTCTCTGATATACCCCACACCCCTCACTGTAACAATCTCTGATATACCCCACACCCCTCACTGTAACACTCTCTGATATACCCCACACCCCTCACTGTAACACACTGATATACCCCACACCCCTCATTGTAACAGTCTCTGATATACCCCACACCACTCACTGTAACACTCTCTGATATACCCACACCCGTCACTGTAACACTCACTGATATATCCCACACCCCTCACTGTAACACTCTCTGATATACCCCACACCCCTCACTGTAACAATCTCTGATATACCCCACACCCCTCACTGTAACACTCTCTGATATACCCCACACCCCTCACTGTAACACACTGATATACCCCACACCCCTCATTGTAACAGTCTCTGATATACCCCACACCACTCACTGTAACACTCTCTGATACACCCCACACCCCTCACTGTAACACTCACTGATATATCCCACACCCCTCACTGTAACACACTCTGATATACGCCACACCCCTCACTGTAACACACTGTGATATACCCCACACCCCTCACTGTAACACACTCTGATATATCCCACACCCCTCACTGTAACACACTCTGATATACGCCACACCCCTCACTGTAACACTCTCTGATATACCCCACACCCCTCACTGTAACACTCTCTGATATAACCCACACCTCACCGTAACAATCTCTGATATACCCCACACCCCTCACTGTAACACTCTCTGATATACCCCACACCCCTCACGGTAACACTCTCTGATATACCCCACACCACCCACTGTAACACTCTCTGATATATTCCACACCCCTCACTGTAACACTCTCTGATATATCCCACACCCCTCACTGTAACACTGTCTGATATACCCCACACCCCTCACTGTAACACTGTCTGATATACCCCACACCCCTCACTGTAACACTCTCTAATATACCCCACACCCCTCACTGTAACACTGTCTGATATACCTCACACCCCTCACTGTAACACTCTCTGATATATCCCACACCCCTCACTGTAACACTCTCTGATATACCCCACACCCCTCACTGTAACACTCTCTGATATATCCCACACCCTCACTGTAACACTCTCTGATATACCCCACACCCCTCACTGTAACACTCTCTGATATACCCCACACCCCTCACTGTAACACTCTCTGATATACCCCACACCCCTTATTGAAACACTCTCTGATATACCCCTCACCCTTCACTGTAACACTCTCTGATATACCCCACACCCCTCACTGTAACACTCTCTGATATACCCCACACCCCTCACTGTAACACTCTCTGATATACCGCACACCCCTCACTGTAACACTCTCTGATATACCCCACACCCCTCACTGTAACACTCTCTGATATACCCCACACCCCTCACTGTAACACTCTCTGATATACCGCACACCCCTCACTGTAACACTCTCTGATATACCACACACCCCTCACTGTAACACTCTCTGATAAACCCCACACTCCTCACTGTAACACTTACTGATATACACCACACCCCTCACTGTAACACTCTCTGATATACCCCACACCCCTCACTGTAACACTCTCTGATATACACCACACCCCTCACTGTAACACTCTCTGATATACCCCACACCCCTCACTGTAACACTCTCTGATATACCCCACACCACTCACTGTAACACTCTCTGATAAACCCCACACCCCTCACTGTAACACTCTCTGATATACCCCACACCCCTCACTGTAACACTCTCTGATATACACCACACCCCTCACTGTAACACTCTCTGATATACCCCACACCCCTCACTGTAACACTCTCTGATATACCCCACACCCCTCACTGTAACACTCTCTGATATACACCACACCCCTCACTGTAACACTCTCTGATATACCCCACACCCCTCACTGTAACACTCTCTGATATATCCCACACCCCTCACTGTAACACTCTCCGATATACACCGCACCCCTCACTGTAACACTCTCTGATATACCCCACACCCCTCACTGTAACACTCTGATATACGCCACACCCCTCACTGTAACACTCTGACATACCCCACACCCCTCACTGTAACAGTCTCTGATATACCCCACACCCCTCACTGTAACACTCTCTGATATACCCCACACACCTCACTGTAACACTGATATACCCCACACCCCTCACTGTAACACACTCTGATATACCCCACACCCCTCACTGTAACACACTCTGATATACCCCACACCCCTCACTGTAACACTCTCTGATTATACCCCACACCCCTCACTGTAACACTCTCTGATAAACCACACACCCCTCACTGTAACACTCACTGATATATCCCACACCCCTCACTGTAACACTCTCTGATATACCCCACACCCCTCACTGTAACAATCTCTGATATACCCCACACCCCTCACTGTAACACTCTCTGATATACCCCACACCCCTCACTGTAACACACTGATATACCCCACACCCCTCATTGTAACAGTCTCTGATATACCCCACACCACTCACTGTAACACTCTCTGATACACCCCACACCCCTCACTGTAACACTCACTGATATATCCCACACCCCTCACTGTAACACACTCTGATATACGCCACACCCCTCACTGTAACACACTGTGATATACCCCACACCCCTCACTGTAACACACTCTGATATATCCCACACCCCTCACTGTAACACACCCTGATATACGCCACACCCCTCACTGTAACACTCTCTGATATACCCCACACCCCTCACTGTAACACTCTCTGATATACCTCACACCCCTCACTGTAACACTCTCTGATATAACCCACACCTCACCGTAACAATCTCTGATATACCCCACACCCCTCACTGTAACACTCTCTGATATACCCCACACCCCTCACTGTAACACTCTCTGATATACCCCACACCACCCACTGTAACACTCTCTAATATACCCCACACCCCTCACTGTAACACTCTCTGATATACCCCACACCCCTCACTGTAACACTGTCTGATATATCCCACACCCCTCATTGTAACACACCCTGATATACCACAAACCCCTCACTGTAACACTCTCTGATATACGCCACACCCCTCACTGTAACACTCTCTGATATACCCCACACCCCTCACTGTAACACTGTCTGATATACCCCACACCCCTCACTGTAACACTCTCTGATATACCCCACACCCCTCACTGTAACACTCTCTGATATACCCCACACCCCTCACTGTAACACTCTCTGATATACCACAAACCCCTCACTGTAACACTCTCTGATATACGCCACACCCCTCACTGTAACACTCTCTGATATACCCCACACCCCTCACTGTAACACTGTCTGATATACCCCACACCCCTCACTGTAACACACTCTGATATACCCCACACCCCTCACTGTAACACTCTCTGATATACCCCACACCCCTCACTGTAACACTCTCTGATATACCCCACACCTCTCACTGTAACACTCTCTGATATTCCACACACCCCTCACTGTAACACTCTCTGATATACCCTCACACCTCACTGTAACACTCTCTGATATACCCCACACCCCTCACTGTAACACTCTCTGATATACCCCCACCCCTCACTGTAACACTCTCTGATATACCCCAGACATCTCACTGTAACACTCTCTGATATACCCCACACCCCTCACTGTAACACTCTCTGATATACCCCACACCCCTCACTGTAACACTCTCTGATATACCCCACACCCCTCAATGTAACACTCTCTGATATACACCACACCCCTCACTGTAACACTCTCTGATATACCCACACCCGTCACTGTAACACTCACTGATATATCCCACACCCCTCACTGTAACACTCTCTGATATACCCCACACCCCTCACTGTAACAATCTCTGATATACCCCACACCCCTCACTGTAACACTCTCTGATATACCCCACACCCCTCACTGTAACACACTCTGATATACCCCACACCCCTCATTGTAACAGTCTCTGATATACCCCACACCACTCACTGTAACACTCTCTGATATACCCACACCCGTCACTGTAACACTCACTGATATATCCCACACCCCTCACTGTAACACTCTCTGATATACCCCACACCCCTCACTGTAACAATCTCTGATATACCCCACACCCCTCACTGTAACACTCTCTGATATACCCCACACCCCTCACTGTAACACACTGATATACCCCACACCCCTCATTGTAACAGTCTCTGATATACCCCACACCACTCACTGTAACACTCTCTGATACACCCCACACCCCTCACTGTAACACTCACTGATATATCCCACACCCCTCACTGTAACACACTCTGATATACGCCACACCCCTCACTGTAACACACTGTGATATACCCCACACCCCTCACTGTAACACACTCTGATATATCCCACACCCCTCACTGTAACACACTCTGATATACGCCACACCCCTCACTGTAACACTCTCTGATATACCCCACACCCCTCACTGTAACACTCTCTGATATACCTCACACCCCTCACTGTAACACTCTCTGATATAACCCACACCTCACCGTAACAATCTCTGATATACCCCACACCCCTCACTGTAACACTCTCTGATATACCCCACACCCCTCACTGTAACACTCTCTGATATACCCTACACCACCCACTGTAACACTCTCTGATATATTCCACACCCCTCACTGTAACACTCTCTGATATATCCCACACCCCTCACTGTAACACTGTCTGATATACCCCACACCCCTCACTGTAACACTGTCTGATATACCCCAAACCCCTCACTGTAACACTCTCTAATATACCCCACACCCCTCACTGTAACACTGTCTGATATACCTCACACCCCTCACTGTAACACTCTCTGATATATCCCACACCCCTCACTGTAACACTCTCTGATATACCCCACACCCCTCACTGTAACACTCTCTGATATATCCCACACCCCTCACTGTAACACTCTCTGATATACCCCACACCCCTCACTGTAACACTCTCTGATATACCCCACACCCCTCACTGTAACACTCTCTGATATACCCCACACCCCTTATTGTAACACTCTCTGATATACCCCTCACCCTTCACTGTAACACTCTCTGATATACCCCACACCCCTCACTGTAACACTCTCTGATATACCCCACACCCCTCACTGTAACACTCTCTGATATACCGCACACCCCTCACTGTAACACTCTCTGATATACCCCACACCCCTCACTGTAACACTCTCTGATATACCCCACACCCCTCACTGTAACACTCTCTGATATACCGCACACCCCTCACTGTAACACTCTCTGATATACCACACACCCCTCACTGTAACACTCTCTGATAAACCCCACACTCCTCACTGTAACACTTACTGATATACACCACACCCCTCACTGTAACACTCTCTGATATACCCCACACCCCTCACTGTAACACTCTCTGATATACACCACACCCCTCACTGTAACACTCTCTGATATACCCCACACCCCTCACTGTAACACTCTCTGATATACCCCACACCACTCACTGTAACACTCTCTGATAAACCCCACACCCCTCACTGTAACACTCTCTGATATACCCCACACCCCTCACTGTAACACTCTCTGATATACACCACACCCCTCACTGTAACACTCTCTGATATACCCCACACCCCTCACTGTAACACTCTCTGATATACCCCACACCCCTCACTGTAACACTCTCTGATATACACCACACCCCTCACTGTAACACTCTCTGATATACCCCACACCCCTCACTGTAACACTCTCTGATATACCCCACACCACTCACTGTAACACTCTCTGATAAACCCCAGACTCCTCACTGTAACACTCTCTGATATACCCCACACCCCTCACTGTAACACACTCTGATATACCCCACACCCCTCACTGTAACACTCTCTGATATACCCCACACCCCTCACTGTAACACTCTCTGATATACCCCACACCCCTCACTGTAACACTCTCTGATATACCCCACACCCCTCACTGTAACACTCTCTGATATACCCCACACCCCTCACTGTAACACTCTCTGATATACCCCACACCCCTCACTGTAACACTCTCTGATATACCCCACACCCCTCACTGTAACACTCTCTGATATACCCCACACCCCTCACTGTAACACACTGATATACCCCACACCCCTCATTGTAACAGTCTCTGATATATCCCACACCCCTCACTGTAACACTCTCTGATATACCCCACACCCCTCACTGTAACAATCTCTGATATACCCCACACCCCTCACTGTAACACTCTCTGATATACCCCACACCCCTCACTGTAACACACTGATATACCCCACACCCCTCATTGTAACAGTCTCTGATATATCCCACACCCCTCACTGTAACACTCTCTGATATACCCCACACCCCTCACTGTAACACTCACTGATATATCCCACACCCCTCACTGTAACACTCTCTGATATACCCCACACCCCTCACTGTAACAATCTCTGATATACCCCACACCCCTCACTGTAACACTCTCTGATATACCCCACACCCCTCACTGTAACACACTGATATACCCCACACCCCTCATTGTAACAGTCTCTGATATACCCCACACCACTCACTGTAACACTCTCTGATACACCCCACACCCCTCACTGTAACACTCACTGATATATCCCACACCCCTCACTGTAACACACTCTGATATACGCCACACCCCTCACTGTAACACACTGTGATATACCCCACACCCCTCACTGTAACACACTCTGATATATCCCACACCCCTCACTGTAACACACTCTGATATACGCCACACCCCTCACTGTAACACTCTCTGATATACCCCACACCCCTCACTGTAACACTCTCTGATATACCTCACACCCCTCACTGTAACACTCTCTGATATAACCCACACCTCACCGTAACAATCTCTGATATACCCAACACCCCTCACTGTAACACTCTCTGATATCCCCCACACCCCTCACTGTAACACTCTCTGATATACCCCACACCACCCACTGTAACACTCTCTAATATACCCCACACCCCTCACTGTAACACTCTCTGATATACCCCACAGCCCTCACTGTAACACTCTCTGATATATCCCACACCCCTCACTGTAACACACCCTGATATACCCCAAACCCCTCACTGTAACACTCTCTGATATACGCCACACCCCTCACTGTAACACTCTCTGATATACCCCACACCCCTCACTGTAACACTGTCTGATATACCCCACACCCCTCACTGTAACACTCTCTGATATACCCCACACCCCTCACTGTAACACTCTCTGATATACCCCACACCCCTCACTGTAACACTCTCTGATATACCCCACACCTCTCACTGTAACACTCTCTGATATATCCCACACTCCTCAGTGTAACACTCTCTGATATACCCCACACCCCTCACTGTAACACTCTCTGATATACCCCACACACCTCACTGTAACACTCTCTGATATACCCCACACCCCTCACTGTAACACTCTCTGATATACCCCCACCCCTCACTGTAACACTCTCTGATATACCCCAGACATCTCACTGTAACACTCTCTGATATACCCCACACCCCTCACTGTAACACTCTCTGACATACCCCACACCCCTCACTGTAACACTCTCTGATATATCCCACACCCCTCACTGTAACACTCTCTGATATACACCGCACCCCTCACTGTAACACTCTCTGATATACCCCACACCCCTCACTGTAACACTCTGATATACGCCACACCCCTCACTGTAACACTCTGACATACCCCACACCCCTCACTGTAACACTCTCTGATATACCCCACACCCCTCACTGTAACACTCTCTGATATACCCCACACCCCTCACTGTAACACTCTCTGATATATCCCACACCCCTCACTGTAACACTCTCTGATATACCCCACACCCCTCACTGTAACAGTCTCTGATATACCCCACACCCCTCACTGTAACACTCTCTGATATACCCCACACCTCTCACTGTAACACTCTCTGATATACCCCACACCCCTCACTGTAATACTCTCTGATATACCCCACACCCCTCACTGTAACACTCTCTGATATACCCCACACACCTCACTGTAACACTCTCTGACATACCCCACACCCCTCACTGTAACACTCTCTGATATATCCCACACCCCTCACTGTAACACTCTCTGATATACACCGCACCCCTCACTGTAACACTCTCTGATATACCCCACACCCCTCACTGTAACACTCTGATATACGCCACACCCCTCACTGTAACACTCTGACATACCCCACACCCCTCACTGTAACAGTCTCTGATATACCCCACACCCCTCACTGTAACACTCTCTGATATACCCCACACACCTCACTGTAACACTGATATACCCCACACCCCTCACTGTAACACACTCTGATATACCCCACACACCTCACTGTAACACACTCTGATATACCCCACACCCCTCACTGTAACACTCTCTGATTATACCCCACACCCCTCACTGTAACACTCTCTGATATACCACACACCCCTCACTGTAACACTCTCTGATATACCCCACACCACCCACTGTAACACTCTCTAATATACCCCACACCCCTCACTGTAACTCTCTCTGATATACCCCACACCCCTCACTGTAACACTCTCTGATATATCCCACACCCCTCACTGTAACACACCCTGATATACCCCAAACCCCTCACAGTAACACTCTCTGATATACGCCACACCCCTCACTGTAACACTCTCTGATATACCCCACACCCCTCACTGTAACACTGTCTGATATACCCCACACCCCTCACTGTAACACTCTCTGATATACCCCACACCCCTCACTGTAACACTCTCTGATATACCCCACACCCCTCACTGTAACACTCTCTGATATACCCCACACCTCTCACTGTAACACTCTCTGATATACCACACACTCCTCAGTGTAACACTCTCTGATATACCCCACAACCCTCACTGTAACACTCTCTGATATACCCCACACACCTCACTGTAACACTCTCTGATATACCCCACACCCCTCACTGTAACACTCTCTGATATACCCCCACCCCTCACTGTAACACTCTCTGATATACCCCAGACATCTCACTGTAACACTCTCTGATATACCCCACACCCCTCACTGTAACACTCTCTGATATACCCCACACCCCTCACTGTAACACTCTCTGATATACACCACACCCCTCACTGTAACACTCTCTGATATACCCACACGCGTCACTGTAACACTCTCTGATATACCCACACCCCTCACTGTAACACTCTCTGATATACCCCACACCCCTCACTGTAAGAGTCTCTGATATACCCCACACCCCTCACTGTAACACTCTCTGATATACCCCAGACATCTCACTGTAACACTCTCTGATATACCCCACACCCCTCACTGTAACACTCTCTGATATACCCCACACCCCTCACTGTAACACTCTCTGATATATCCCACACCCCTCACTGTAACACTCTCTGATATACCCCACACCCCTCACTGTAACACTCTCTGATATACCCCACACCCCTCACTGTAACAGTCTCTGATATACCCCACACCCCTCACTGTAACACTCTCTGATATACCCCACACCTCTCACTGTAACACTCTCTGATATACCCCACACCCCTCACTGTAACACTCTCTGATATATCCCACACCCCTCACTGTAACACACCCTGATATACCCCAAACCCCTCACTGTAACACTCTCTGATATACGCCACACCCCTCACTGTAACACTCTCTGATATACCCCACACCCCTCACTGTAACACTGTCTGATATACCCCACACCCCTCACTGTAACACTCTCTGATATACCCCACACCCCTCACTGTAACACTCTCTGATATACCCCACACCCCTCACTGTAACACTCTCTGATATACCCCACACCTCTCACTGTAACACTCTCTGATATACCACACACTCCTCAGTGTAACACTCTCTGATATACCCCACACCCCTCACTGTAACACTCTCTGATATACCCCACACACCTCACTGTAACACTCTCTGATATACCCCACACCCCTCACTGTAACACTCTCTGATATACCCCCACCCCTCACTGTAACACTCTCTGATATACCCCAGACATCTCACTGTAACACTCTCTGATATACCCCACACCCCTCACTGTAACACTCTCTGATATAGCCCACACCCCTCACTGTAACACTCTCTGATATACACCACACCCCTCACTGTAACACTCTCTGATATACCCACACCCGTCACTGTAACACTCTCTGATATACCCACACCCCTCACTGTAACACTCTCTGATATACCCCACACCCCTCACTGTAAGAGTCTCTGATATACCCCACACCCCTCACTGTAACACTCTCTGATATACCCCAGACATCTCACTGTAACACTCTCTGATATACCCCACACCCCTCACTGTAACACTCTCTGATATACCCCACACCCCTCACTGTAACACTCTCTGATATATCCCACACCCCTCACTGTAACACTCTCTGATATACCCCACACCCCTCACTGTAACACTCTCTGATATACCCCACACCCCTCACTGTAACACTCTCTGATATACACCACACCCCTCACTGTAACACTCTCTGATATACCCCACACCCCTCACTGTAACACTCTCTGATATATCCCACACCCCTCACTGTAACACTCTCCGATATACACCGCACCCCTCACTGTAACACTCTCTGATATACCCCACACCCCTCACTGTAACACTCTGATATACGCCACACCCCTCACTGTAACACTCTGACATACCCCACACCCCTCACTGTAACAGTCTCTGATATACCCCACACCCCTCACTGTAACACTCTCTGATATACCCCACACACCTCACTGTAACACTGATATACCCCACACCCCTCACTGTAACACACTCTGATATACCCCACACCCCTCACTGTAACACACTCTGATATACCCCACACCCCTCACTGTAACACTCTCTGATTATACCCCACACCCCTCACTGTAACACTCTCTGATAAACCACACACCCCTCACTGTAACACTCACTGATATATCCCACACCCCTCACTGTAACACTCTCTGATATACCCCACACCCCTCACTGTAACAATCTCTGATATACCCCACACCCCTCACTGTAACACTCTCTGATATACCCCACACCCCTCACTGTAACACACTGATATACCCCACACCCCTCATTGTAACAGTCTCTGATATACCCCACACCACTCACTGTAACACTCTCTGATACACCCCACACCCCTCACTGTAACACTCACTGATATATCCCACACCCCTCACTGTAACACACTCTGATATACGCCACACCCCTCACTGTAACACACTGTGATATACCCCACACCCCTCACTGTAACACACTCTGATATATCCCACACCCCTCACTGTAACACACCCTGATATACGCCACACCCCTCACTGTAACACTCTCTGATATACCCCACACCCCTCACTGTAACACTCTCTGATATACCTCACACCCCTCACTGTAACACTCTCTGATATAACCCACACCTCACCGTAACAATCTCTGATATACCCCACACCCCTCACTGTAACACTCTCTGATATACCCCACACCCCTCACTGTAACACTCTCTGATATACCCCACACCACCCACTGTAACACTCTCTAATATACCCCACACCCCTCACTGTAACACTCTCTGATATACCCCACACCCCTCACTGTAACACTGTCTGATATATCCCACACCCCTCATTGTAACACACCCTGATATACCACAAACCCCTCACTGTAACACTCTCTGATATACGCCACACCCCTCACTGTAACACTCTCTGATATACCCCACACCCCTCACTGTAACACTGTCTGATATACCCCACACCCCTCACTGTAACACTCTCTGATATACCCCACACCCCTCACTGTAACACTCTCTGATATACCCCACACCCCTCACTGTAACACTCTCTGATATACCACAAACCCCTCACTGTAACACTCTCTGATATACGCCACACCCCTCACTGTAACACTCTCTGATATACCCCACACCCCTCACTGTAACA
Source organism: Isurus oxyrinchus (assembly GCA_026770705.1). Classification (NCBI taxonomy): domain Eukaryota; kingdom Metazoa; phylum Chordata; class Chondrichthyes; order Lamniformes; family Lamnidae; genus Isurus; species Isurus oxyrinchus. Next base: position 28,911 of record JANJGN010002436.1, read on the forward strand.
CTGTCTGATATACCCCACACCCCTCACTGTAACACACTCTGATATACCCCACACCCCTCACTGTAACACTCTCTGATATACCCCACACCCCTCACTGTAACACTCTCTGATATACCCCACACCTCTCACTGTAACAGTCTCTGATATTCCACACACCCCTCACTGTAACACTCTCTGATATACCCTCACACCTCACTGTAACACTCTCTGATATACCCCACACCCCTCACTGTAACACTCTCTGATATACCCCCACCCCTCACTGTAACACTCTCTGATATACCCCAGACATCTCACTGTAACACTCTCTGATATACCCCACACCCCTCACTGTAACACTCTCTGATATACCCCACACCCCTCACTGTAACACTCTCTGATATACCCCACACCCCTCAATGTAACACTCTCTGATATACACCACACCCCTCACTGTAACACTCTCTGATATACCCACACCCGTCACTGTAACACTCACTGATATATCCCACACCCCTCACTGTAACACTCTCTGATATACCCCACACCCCTCACTGTAACAATCTCTGATATACCCCACACCCCTCACTGTAACACTCTCTGATATACCCCACACCCCTCACTGTAACACACTCTGATATACCCCACACCCCTCATTGTAACAGTCTCTGATATACCCCACACCACTCACTGTAACACTCTCTGATATACCCACACCCGTCACTGTAACACTCACTGATATATCCCACACCCCTCACTGTAACACTCTCTGATATACCCCACACCCCTCACTGTAACAATCTCTGATATACCCCACACCCCTCACTGTAACACTCTCTGATATACCCCACACCCCTCACTGTAACACACTGATATACCCCACACCCCTCATTGTAACAGTCTCTGATATACCCCACACCACTCACTGTAACACTCTCTGATACACCCCACACCCCTCACTGTAACACTCACTGATATATCCCACACCCCTCACTGTAACACACTCTGATATACGCCACACCCCTCACTGTAACACACTCTGATATATCCCACACCCCTCACTGTAACACACTCTGATATACGCCACACCCCTCACTGTAACACTCTCTGATATACCCCACACCCCTCACTGTAACACTCTCTGATATACCTCACACCCCTCACTGTAACACTCTCTGATATAACCCACACCTCACCGTAACAATCTCTGATATACCCCACACCCCTCACTGTAACACTCTCTGATATACCCCACACCCCTCACTGTAACACTCTCTGATATACCCCACACCACCCACTGTAACACTCTCTGATATATTCCACACCCCTCACTGTAACACTCTCTGATATATCCCACACCCCTCACTGTAACACTGTCTGATATACCCCACACCCCTCACTGTAACACTGTCTGATATACCCCAAACCCCTCACTGTAACACTCTCTAATATACCCCACACCCCTCACTGTAACACTGTCTGATATACCTCACACCCCTCACTGTAACACTCTCTGATATATCCCACACCCCTCACTGTAACACTCTCTGATATACCCCACACCCCTCACTGTAACACTCTCTGATATATCCCACACCCCTCACTGTAACACTCTCTGATATACCCCACACCCCTCACTGTAACACTCTCTGATATACCCCACACCCCTCACTGTAACACTCTCTGATATACCCCACACCCCTTATTGTAACACTCTCTGATATACCCCTCACCCTTCACTGTAACACTCTCTGATATACCCCACACCCCTCACTGTAACACTCTCTGATATACCCCACACCCCTCACTGTAACACTCTCTGATATACCGCACACCCCTCACTGTAACACTCTCTGATATACCCCACACCCCTCACTGTAACACTCTCTGATATACCCCACACCCCTCACTGTAACACTCTCTGATATACCGCACACCCCTCACTGTAACACTCTCTGATATACCACACACCCCTCACTGTAACACTCTCTGATAAACCCCACACTCCTCACTGTAACACTTACTGATATACACCACACCCCTCACTGTAACACTCTCTGATATACCCCACACCCCTCACTGTAACACTCTCTGATATACACCACACCCCTCACTGTAACACTCTCTGATATACCCCACACCCCTCACTGTAACACTCTCTGATATACCCCACACCACTCACTGTAACACTCTCTGATAAACCCCACACCCCTCACTGTAACACTCTCTGATATACCCCACACCCCTCACTGTAACACTCTCTGATATACACCACACCCCTCACTGTAACACTCTCTGATATACCCCACACCCCTCACTGTAACACTCTCTGATATACCCCACACCCCTCACTGTAACACTCTCTGATATACACCACACCCCTCACTGTAACACTCTCTGATATACCCCACACCCCTCACTGTAACACTCTCTGATATACCCCACACCACTCACTGTAACACTCTCTGATAAACCCCAGACTCCTCACTGTAACACTCTCTGATATACCCCACACCCCTCACTGTAACACACTCTGATATACCCCACACCCCTCACTGTAACACTCTCTGATATACCCCACACCCCTCACTGTAACACTCTCTGATATACCCCACACCCCTCACTGTAACACTCTCTGATATACCCCACACCCCTCACTGTAACACTCTCTGATATACCCCACACCCCTCACTGTAACACTCTCTGATATACCCCACACCCCTCACTGTAACACTCTCTGATATACCCCACACCCCTCACTGTAACACTCTCTGATATACCCCACACCCCTCACTGTAACACACTGATATACCCCACACCCCTCATTGTAACAGTCTCTGATATATCCCACACCCCTCACTGTAACACTCTCTGATATACCCCACACCCCTCACTGTAACAATCTCTGATATACCCCACACCCCTCACTGTAACACTCTCTGATATACCCCACACCCCTCACTGTAACACACTGATATACCCCACACCCCTCATTGTAACAGTCTCTGATATATCCCACACCCCTCACTGTAACACTCTCTGATATACCCCACACCCCTCACTGTAACACTCACTGATATATCCCACACCCCTCACTGTAACACTCTCTGATATACCCCACACCCCTCACTGTAACAATCTCTGATATACCCCACACCCCTCACTGTAACACTCTCTGATATACCCCACACCCCTCACTGTAACACACTGATATACCCCACACCCCTCATTGTAACAGTCTCTGATATACCCCACACCACTCACTGTAACACTCTCTGATACACCCCACACCCCTCACTGTAACACTCACTGATATATCCCACACCCCTCACTGTAACACACTCTCATATACGCCACACCCCTCACTGTAACACACTGTGATATACCCCACACCCCTCACTGTAACACACTCTGATATATCCCACACCCCTCACTGTAACACACTCTGATATACGCCACACCCCTCACTGTAACACTCTCTGATATACCCCACACCCCTCACTGTAACACTCTCTGATATACCTCACACCCCTCACTGTAACACTCTCTGATATAACCCACACCTCACCGTAACAATCTCTGATATACCCAACACCCCTCACTGTAACACTCTCTGATATCCCCCACACCCCTCACTGTAACACTCTCTGATATACCCCACACCACCCACTGTAACACTCTCTAATATACCCCACACCCCTCACTGTAACACTCTCTGATATACCCCACAGCCCTCACTGTAACACTCTCTGATATATCCCACACCCCTCACTGTAACACACCCTGATATACCCCAAACCCCTCACTGTAACACTCTCTGATATACGCCACACCCCTCACTGTAACACTCTCTGATATACCCCACACCCCTCACTGTAACACTGTCTGATATACCCCACACCCCTCACTGTAACACTCTCTGATATACCCCACACCCCTCACTGTAACACTCTCTGATATACCCCACACCCCTCACTGTAACACTCTCTGATATACCCCACACCTCTCACTGTAACACTCTCTGATATATCCCACACTCCTCAGTTTAACACTCTCTGATATACCCCACACCCCTCACTGTAACACTCTCTGATATACCCCACACACCTCACTGTAACACTCTCTGATATACCCCACACCCCTCACTGTAACACTCTCTGATATACCCCCACCCCTCACTGTAACACTCTCTGATATACCCCAGACATCTCACTGTAACACTCTCTGATATACCCCACACCCCTCACTGTAACACTCTCTGACATACCCCACACCCCTCACTGTAACACTCTCTGATATATCCCACACCCCTCACTGTAACACTCTCTGATATACACCGCACCCCTCACTGTAACACTCTCTGATATACCCCACACCCCTCACTGTAACACTCTGATATACGCCACACCCCTCACTGTAACACTCTGACATACCCCACACCCCTCACTGTAACACTCTCTGATATACCCCACACCCCTCACTGTAACACTCTCTGATATACCCCACACCCCTCACTGTAACACTCTCTGATATATCCCACACCCCTCACTGTAACACTCTCTGATATACCCCACACCCCTCACTGTAACAGTCTCTGATATACCCCACACCCCTCACTGTAACACTCTCTGATATACCCCACACCTCTCACTGTAACACTCTCTGATATACCCCACACCCCTCACTGTAATACTCTCTGATATACCCCACACCCCTCACTGTAACACTCTCTGATATACCCCACACACCTCACTGTAACACTCTCTGACATACCCCACACCCCTCACTGTAACACTCTCTGATATATCCCACACCCCTCACTGTAACACTCTCTGATATACACCGCACCCCTCACTGTAACACTCTCTGATATACCCCACACCCCTCACTGTAACACTCTGATATACGCCACACCCCTCACTGTAACACTCTGACATACCCCACACCCCTCACTGTAACAGTCTCTGATATACCCCACACCCCTCACTGTAACACTCTCTGATATACCCCACACACCTCACTGTAACACTGATATACCCCACACCCCTCACTGTAACACACTCTGATATACCCCACACACCTCACTGTAACACACTCTGATATACCCCACACCCCACACTGTAACACTCTCTGATTATACCCCACACCCCTCACTGTAACACTCTCTGATATACCACACACCCCTCACTGTAACACTCTCTGATATACCCCACACCACCCACTGTAACACTCTCTAATATACCCCACACCCCTCACTGTAACTCTCTCTGATATACCCCACACCCCTCACTGTAACACTCTCTGATATATCCCACACCCCTCACTGTAACACACCCTGATATACCCCAAACCCCTCACAGTAACACTCTCTGATATACGCCACACCCCTCAATGTAACACTCTCTGATATACCCCACACCCCTCACTGTAACACTGTCTGATATACCCCACACCCCTCACTGTAACACTCTCTGATATACCCCACACCCCTCACTGTAACACTCTCTGATATACCCCACACCCCTCACTGTAACACTCTCTGATATACCCCACACCTCTCACTGTAACACTCTCTGATATACCACACACTCCTCAGTGTAACACTCTCTGATATACCCCACAACCCTCACTGTAACACTCTCTGATATACCCCACACACCTCACTGTAACACTCTCTGATATACCCCACACCCCTCACTGTAACACTCTCTGATATACCCCACACCCCTCACTGTAACACTCTCTGATATACCCCACACCCCTCACTGTAACACTCTCTGATATACACCACACCCCTCACTGTAACACTCTCTGATATACCCACACGCGTCACTGTAACACTCTCTGATATACCCACACCCCTCACTGTAACACTCTCTGATATACCCCACACCCCTCACTGTAAGAGTCTCTGATATACCCCACACCCCTCACTGTAACACTCTCTGATATACCCCAGACATCTCACTGTAACACTCTCTGATATACCCCACACCCCTCACTGTAACACTCTCTGATATACCCCACACCCCTCACTGTAACACTCTCTGATATATCCCACACCCCTCACTGTAACACTCTCTGATATACCCCACACCCCTCACTGTAACACTCTCTGATATACCCCACACCCCTCACTGTAACAGTCTCTGATATACCCCACACCCCTCACTGTAACACTCTCTGATATACCCCACACCTCTCACTGTAACACTCTCTGATATACCCCACACCCCTCACTGTAACACTCTCTGATATATCCCACACCCCTCACTGTAACACACCCTGATATACCCCAAACCCCTCACTGTAACACTCTCTGATATACGCCACACCCCTCACTGTAACACTCTCTGATATACCCCACACCCCTCACTGTAACACTGTCTGATATACCCCACACCCCTCACTGTAACACTCTCTGATATACCCCACACCCCTCACTGTAACACTCTCTGATATACCCCACACCCCTCACTGTAACACTCTCTGATATACCCCACACCTCTCACTGTAACACTCTCTGATATACCACACACTCCTCAGTGTAACACTCTCTGATATACCCCACACCCCTCACTGTAACACTCTCTGATATACCCCACACACCTCACTGTAACACTCTCTGATATACCCCACACCCCTCACTGTAACACTCTCTGATATACCCCCACCCCTCACTGTAACACTCTCTGATATACCCCAGACATCTCACTGTAACACTCTCTGATATACCCCACACCCCTCACTGTAACACTCTCTGATATAGCCCACACCCCTCACTGTAACACTCTCTGATATACACCACACCCCTCACTGTAACACTCTCTGATATACCCACACCCGTCACTGTAACACTCTCTGATATACCCACACCCCTCACTGTAACACTCTCTGATATACCCCACACCCCTCACTGTAAGAGTCTCTGATATACCCCACACCCCTCACTGTAACACTCTCTGATATACCCCAGACATCTCACTGTAACACTCTCTGATATACCCCAAACCCCTCACTGTAACACTCTCTGATATACCCCACACCCCTCACTGTAACACTCTCTGATATATCCCACACCCCTCACTGTAACACTCTCTGATATACCCCACACCGCTCACTGTAACACTCTCTGATATACCCCACACCCCTCACTGTAACAGTCTCTGATATACCCCACACCCCTCACTGTAACACTCTCTGATATACCCCACACCTCTCACTGTAACACTCTCTGATATACCCCACACCCCTCACTGTAATACTCTCTGATATACCCCACACCCCTCACTGTAACACTCTCTGATATACCACACACACCTCACTGTAACACTCTCTGACATACCCCACACCCCTCACTGTAACACTCTCTGATATATCCCACACCCCTCACTGTAACACTCTCTGATATACACCGCACCCCTCACTGTAACACTCTCTGATATACCCCACACCCCTCACTGTAACACTCTGATATACGCCACACCCCTCACTGTAACACTCTGACATACCCCACACCCCTCACTGTAACAGTCTCTGATATACCCCACACCCCTCACTGTAACACTCTCTGATATACCCCACACACCTCACTGTAACACTGATATACCCCACACCCCTCACTGTAACACACTCTGATATACCCCACACCCCTCACTGTAACACACTCTGATATACCCCACACCCCTCACTGTAACACTCTCTGATTATACCCCACACCCCTCACTGTAACACTCTCTGATATACCACACACCCCTCACTGTAACACTCTCTGATATACCCCACACCCCTCACTGTAACACTCTCTGACATACCCCACATCCCTCACTGTAACACACTCTGATATACCCCAGACCCCTCACTGTAACACTCTCTGATATACCCCACACACTCACTGTAACACACTCTGATATACCACACACCCCTCACTGTAACACTGTCTAATATACCCCACACCCCTCACTGTAACACTCTGATATACACCACACCCCTCACTGTAACACTCTGATATACGCCACACCCCTCACTGTAACACTCTGACATACCCCACACCCCTCACTGTAACACTCTGATATACCCCACACCCCTCACTGTAACACTCTCTGATATACCCCACACCACTCACTGTAACACTCTCTGATATACCCCACACCCCTCACTGTAATACTCTCTGATATAACACAAATCCCTCACTGTAACACTCTCTGATATACCCCACACCCGTCACTGTAACACTCTCTGATATATCCCACACCCTCACTGTAACACTCTCTGATATGCCCCACACACCTCACTGTAACACTCTGTGATATACCCCAAAACCCTCACTGTAACACTCTCTGATATATCCCACACCCCTCAGTGTATCACTCTCTGATATACCCCACACGCCTCACTGTAACACTCTCTGATTTACCCCACACCCCTCACTGTAACACTCTCTGATATACCCCACACCCCTCACTGTAACACTCTCTGATATACCCCACACACTCTCACTGTAACATTATCTGATATACCCCACACCCCTCACTGTAACACTCTCTTATATACCCCAGACTCCTCACTGTAACACTCTCTGATATACCCCACACCCCTCACTGTAACACTCTATGATATACCCCACACACTCTCACTGTAACATTATCTGATATACCCCACACTCCTCAGTGCAACACTCTCTGATATACCCCACACCCCTCACTGTAACATTCTCTGATATACCCCACACCCCTCACTGTAACATTCTCTGATATACCCCACACCCCTCACTGTAACACTCTCTGATATACCCCACACCCCTCACTGTAACACTCTCTGATATACCCCACACACCTCACTCTAACACTCTCTGATATACCCCACACCCCTCACTGTAACACTCTCTGATATATCCACACCCCTCACTGTAACAGCCTCTGATATACCCCACACAACTCACTGTAACTCTCTCTGATATACCCCACACTCCTCACTGTAACACTCTCTGATATACCCCACACAACTGACTGTAACACTCTCTGATATACCCCACACCCCTCACTGTAACACTCTCTGATATACCCCACACACCTCACTCCAACACTCTCTGATATACTCCACACCCCTCACTGTAACACTCTCTGATATATCCCACACCCCTCACTGTAACAGCCTCTGATATATCCCACACCCCTCACTGTAACACACGCTGATATACCCCACACACCTCACTGTAACACTCTGATATACTCCTCACTGTAACACACTCTGAAATATCCCACACCCCTCACTGTAACACTCTCTGATATATCCCACACCCCTCACTGTAACACACTCTGATATACCCCACACCCCTCACTGTAACACACTCTGATATACCCCACACCCCTCACTGTAACACACTCTGATATACCCCACACCCCTCACTGTAACACTCTCTGATATACCCCACACACCTCACTCTAACACTCTCTGATATACCCCACACCCCTCACTATAACAGTCTCTGATATAACCCACACCACTCACTGTAACACTCTCTGATATACCCCACACACCTCACTCTAACACTCTCTGATATACCCCACACCGCTCACTATAACAGTCTCTGATACACCCACACCGCTCACTGTAACACTCTCTGATATAGCCCACACCCCTTATTGTAATACTCTCTGATATACCCCACACCTCTCACTGTATCACAGTCTGATATACCCCGCACCTCAGTGTAACACTCTCTGTTATACCCCACACTCCTCACTGTAACACTCTCCGATATACCCCACACCCCTCACTGTAACACTCTCTGTTATACCCCACACTCCTCACTGTAACACTCTCCGATATACCCCACACCCCTCAGTGTAACACTCTCTGATATACCCCACACCCCTCACTGTAACACACTGATATACCCCACACTCCTCACTGTAACACTCTCCGATATACCCCACACCCCTCACTGTAACACTCTCTGATACACCCCACACCCCTCAGTGTAACACTCTCTGATATACCCCACACCCGTCACTGTCACACTCTCTGTTACACCCCACACCCCTCAATGCAACACTCTCTGATATACCCCACACCCCTCACTGTAACACTCTCTGAAATACCCCACAACCCTCAGTGTAACACACTCTGATATACCCCACAACCCTCACTGTCACACTCTCTGATATACCCCAGACTCCTCACTGTAACACTCTCTGATATACCCCACACCCCTCACTGTAACACTCACTGATATACCCCACACCCCTCACTGTAACATTCTCTGATATACCCCACACCCCTCACTGTAACAGTCTCTGATATACCCCACACCCCTCACTGTAACACTCTCTGATATACCACACACCCCTCACTGTAACACTGTCTAATATACCCCACACCCCTCACTGTAACACTCTCTGATATACCCCACACACTCTCACGGTAACATTATCTGATATACCCCACACTCCTCAGTGTAACACTCTCTGATATACCCCACACCCCTCACTGTAACAGTCTCTGATATACCCCACACCACTCATTATAATACTCTCTGATATACCCCACACCCCTCACTGTAACACTCTCTGATATACCCCACACACCTCACTGTAACACTGATATACCCCACACCCCTCGCTGTAACACACTCTGATATACCCCACAGCCCTCACTGTAACACACTCTGATATACCCCACACCACTCACTGTAACACTCTCTGATTATACCCCACACCCCTCACTGTAACACTCTCTGATATACCACACACCCCTCACTGTAACACTCTCTGATATACCCCACACCCCTCACTGTAACACTCTCTTATATACCCCACACCCCTCACTGTAACACTCTCTGATTATACCTCACACCCCTCACTGTAACACTCTCTGATATACCACACACCCCTCACTTTAACACTCTCTGATATACCCCACACCCCTCACTGTAACACTCTCTGATATACCCCACACCCCTCACTGTAACACACTCTGATATACCCCACACCCCTCACTGTAACACTCTCTGATATACCCCACACACTCACTGTAACACTCTCTGATATACCACACACCCCTCACTGTAACACTGTCTAATATACCGCACACCCCTCACTGTAACATTCTCTGATATAGCCCACACTCCTCACTGTAACACTGTCTGATAAACCCCACACCTCTCTGTAACACTCTCTGATATACCTCACACACCTCACTGTAACACTCTCTGATATACCCCACACCCCTCACTGTAACAGTCTCTGATATACCCCTCACCCCTCACTGTAACATTATCTGATATACCCCACACTCCTCACTGTAACAATCTCTGATATATCCCACACCCCTCACTGTAACACTCTCTGATATACCCCACACCCCTCACTGTAACACTCTCAGACATACCCCACACTCCTCACTGTAACACTCTCTGATATACCCCACACTCCTCATTGTAACAGTCTGATATATCTCACACACCTCACTGTAACACTCTCTGATATACCCCACACTCCTCACTGTAACACTCTCTGATATACCCCACACCCCTCACTGTAACAGCCTCTGATATACCCCACACCCCTCACTGTAACACTCTCTGATATGCCCCACACCCCTCACTGTAACACTCTCTGATATACCACACACCCCTCACTGTAACACTCTGATATACCCCACACTCCTCACTGTAAAACTCTCTGATATACCCCACACCCCTCACTGTAACACTCTCTGATATACCCCACACACTCACTGTAACACTCTCTGATATACCACACACCCCTCACTGTAACACTGTCTAATATACCGCACACCCCTCACTGTAACATTCTCTGATATAGCCCACACTCCTCACTGTAACACTGTCTGATGTACCCCACACCTCTCTGTAACACTCTCTGATATACCTCACACACCTCACTGTAACACTCTCTGATATACCCCACACCCCTCACTGTAACAGTCTCTGATATACCCCTCACCCCTCACTGTAACATTATCTGATATACCCCACACTCCTCACTGTAACAATCTCTGATATATCCCACACCCCTCACTGTAACACTCTCTGATATACCCCACACCCCTCACTGTAACACTCTCTGATATACCCCACACCCCTCACTGTAACACTCTCAGACATACCCCACACTCCTCACTGTAACACTCTCTGATATACCCCACACTCCTCATTGTAACAGTCTGATATATCTCACACACCTCACTGTAACACTCTCTGATATACCCCACACTCCTCACTGTAACACTCTCTGATATACCCCACACCCCTCACTGTAACAGCCTCTGATATACCCCACACCCCTCACTGTAACACTCTCTGATATGCCCCACACCCCTCACTGTAACACTCTCTGATATACCACACACCCCTCACTGTAACACTCTGATATACCCCACACGCCTCACTGTAACACTCTCTGATATACCCCACACACCTCACTGTAACACTCTCTGATATACCCCACACCCCTCACTGTAACACTCTCTGATATACCCCACACCCCTCACTGTAACACTCACCGATATACCCCACACCCCTCACTGTAACACTCTCTGATATACCCCACACTCCTCACTGTAACACTCTCTGATATACCCCACACTCCTCACTGTAACACTCTCTGATATATCCCACAACCCTCACTGGAACAGATTCTGATATACCCCACGCCCCTCACTGTAAAGCTCTCTGATATACACCACACCTCTCAGTGTAACACTCCCTGATATACCCCACACCCCTCAGTGTAACACTCTCTGATATACCCCACACCATCCACTGTAACACTGTCTGATATACCCCACACCCCTCACTGTAACACTCTCTGATATTCCCCACACCCCTCACTGTAATACTCCCTGATATACCCCACACCCCTCACTGTAACACTCTCTGATATTCCCCACACCACTCACTGTAACACTCTCTGATATACCTCACACCCCTCACTGTAACACTCTCTGATATTCCCCACACCCCTCACTGTAACACTGTCTGATATACCCCACACCCCTCATTGTAACACACTCTGATATAGCCCACACCCCTCACTGTAACACACTCAGATATACCCCACACTGTAACACTCACTGATATACCACACACCCCTCACTGTAACACTCTCTGATATATCCCACACCCCTCACTGTAACACTCTCTGATATACCCCACACCCCTCACTGTAACACTCTCTGATATACCCCACACCCCTCACTGTAACACTCTCAGACATACCCCACACTCCTCACTGTAACACTCTCTGATATACCCCACACTCCTCATTGTAACAGTCTGATATATCTCACACACCTCACTGTAACACTCTCTGATATACCCCACACTCCTCACTGTAACACTCTCTGATATACCCCACACCCCTCACTGTAACAGCCTCTGATATACCCCACACCCCTCACTGTAACACTCTCTGATATGCCCCACACCCCTCACTGTAACACTCTCTGATATACCACACACCCCTCACTGTAACACTCTGATATACCCCACACTCCTCACTGTAAAACTCTCTGATATACCCCACACCCCTCACTGTAACACTCTGATATACCCCACACCCCTCACTGTAACACTCTCTGATATACCCCACACCCCTCACTGTAACACTCACTGATATACCCCACACCCCTCACTGTAACACTCTCTGATATACCCCACACTCCTCACTGTAACTCTCTCTGATATACCCCACACTCCTCACTGTAACACTCTCTGATATATCCCACAACCCTCACTGTAACAGATTCTGATATACCCCACGCCCCTCACTGTAACGCTCTCTGATATACACCACACCTCTCAGTGTAACACTCCCTGATATACCCCACACCCCTCAGTGTAACACTCTCTGATATACCCCACACCATCCACTGTAACACTGTGTGATATACCCCACACCCCTCACTGTAACACTCTCTGATATTCCCCACACCCCTCACTGTAATACTCCCTGATATACCCCACACCCCTCACTGTAACACTCTCTGATATTCCCCACACCACTCACTGTAACACTCTCTGATATACCTCACACCACTCACTGTAACACTCTCTGATATTCCCCAGACCCCTCACTGTAACACTGTCTGATATACCCCACACCCCTCACTGTAACACTCTCTGATATACCCCCCACCCCTCATTGTAACACACTCTGATATAGCCCACACCCCTCACTGTAACACACTCAGATATACCCCACACTGTAACACTCACTGATATACCACACACACCTCACTGTAACACTCTCTGATATATCCCACACCCCTCACTGTAACACTCTCTGATATACCCCACACCCCTCACTGTAACACTCTCTGATATACCCCACACCCCTCACTGTAACACACTCTGATATACCGCACACCCCTCAGTGTAACACTCTCTGATATATCCCAAACACCTCACTGTAACATTCTCTGATATACCCCACACCCCTCACTGTAACACTCTCTGATATACCCCACACACCTCACTGTAACACTGTCTGTTATATCCCACACACCTCACTGTAACAGTCTCTGATATACCCCACACCCCTAACTGTAACACTCTCTGATATACCCCACACCCCTCATTGTAACACACTCTGATATACCCCACACCCCTCACTGTAACACTCTCTGATATACCCCACACCACTCACTGTAACACTCTCTGATAAACCCCATACCCCTCACTGTAACACTCTCTGTTATACCCCATACCCCTCACTGTAACACTCTCTGTTATACCCCACACCTCTCAATGTAACACTCTGATACATCCCACACGCCTAACTGTAACACTCTCTGATATACTCCACACCACTCACTGTAACACTCTCTGATATATCCCACACACCTCACTGTAACATTCTCTGATATACCCCACACCCCTCACTGTAACACTCTCTGATATACCCCACACACCTCACTGTAACACTCTCTGTTATATCCCACACACCTCACTGTAACAGTCTCTGATATACCCCACACCCCTCACTGTAACACTCTCTGATATACCCCACACACCTCACTGTAACACTCTCTGTTATACCTCACACACCTCACTGTAACAGTCTCTGATATACCCCACACCCCTCACTGTAACACTCTCTGATAGACCTCACACACCTCACTGTAACACTCTCTGATATACCCCACACCCCTCACTGTAACAGTCTCTGATATACCCCTCACCCCTCACTGTAACATTATCTGATATACCCCACAGTCCTCACTGTAACAATCTCTGATATATCCCACACCCCTCACTGTAACACTCTCTGATATACCCCACATCCCTCACTGTAACACTCTCTGATATACCCCACACCTCTCACTGTAACACTCTCAGACATACCCCACACTCCTCACTGTAACAGTCTCTGATATACCCCACACTCCCAACTGTAACAGTCTGATATATCCCACACACCTCACTGTAAAACTCTCTGATATACCCCACACTCCTCACTGTAACACTCTCTGATATACCCCACACCCCTCACTGTTACAGCCTCTGATATACCCCACACCCCTCACTGTAACACTCGCTGATATACCCCACACCCCTCACTGTAACACTCTCTGATATACCCCAAACCCCCACTGTAACACTCTCTGATATACCCCACACCCCTCACTGTAACACTCTCTGATATACTCCACACCCCTCACTGTAACACACTCTGATATATCCCACACCCCTCACTGTAACACACTCTCATATACCCCACACCCCTCACTGTAACACACTCTGATATATCCCACACCCCTCACTGTAACACTCTCTCATATCCCCCACACCCCTCACTGTAACACTCTCTCATATACCCCACACCCCTCACTGTAACACTCTCTCATATACCCCACACCCCTCACTGTAACACTCTCTCATATACCCCACACCCCTCACTGTAACACTCTCTGATATACCCCACACCCCTCACTGTAACACTCTCTGATATACCCCCCACCCCTCACTGTAACACTCTCTGATATATCCCACACTCCTCACTGTAACACTCTCTGATATATCCCACACTCCTCACTGTAACACTCTCTCATATACCCCACACCCCTCACTGTAACACTCTCTGATATATCCCACACTCCTCACTGTAACACTATCTGATATACCCCACACTCCTCACTGTAACACTCTCTGATATACCCCACACTCCTCACTGTAACACTCTCTGATATACCCCACACCCCTCACTGTAACACTCTGATACACCCCACACCCCTCACTGTAACACTGTCTGATATACCCCAAACTCCTCACTGTAACACTCTCTGATATACCCCACACCTCTCACTGTAACACTCTCTGATATACCCCACACCCCTCACTGTAACACTCCCTGATATATCCCACACTCCTCACTGTAACACTCTCTGATATACCCCACACTCCTCACTGTAACACTCTCTGATATACCCCACACCCCTCACTGTCAAACACTCTATGATATACACCACACCCCTCACTGAAACACTCTCTGATATACCCCACACCACTCACTGTAACACTGTCTGATATACCCCACACCCCTCACTGTAACACTCTCTGATATACCCCACACCCCTCACTGTAACAGATTCTGATATACCCCACACCCCTCACTGTAACGCTCTCTGATATACACCACACCTCTCAGTGTAACACTCCCTGATATACCCCACACCCCTCAGTGTAACACTCTCTGATATACCCCACACCACCCACTGTAACACTGTCTGATATACCCCACACCCCTCACTGTAACACTCTCTGATATTCCCCACACCCCTCACTGTAACACTCCCTGATATACCCCACACACCTCACTGTAACACTCTCTGATATTCCCCACACCTCTCACTGTAACACTCTCTGATATACCCCACACCCCTCACTGTAACACTCTCTGATATACCCCACACCCCTCACTGTAACACTCTCTGATATACCCCACACCCCTCACTGTAACACTCCCTGATATACCTCACACCCCTCACTGTAACACTCTCTGATATTCCCCACACCCCACACTGTAACACTCTTGATATACCCCACACCCCTCACTGTAACACTCTCTGATATTCCCCACACCACTCACTGTAACACTGTCTGATATCCCCCACACCCCTCACTGTAACACTCTCTGATATACCCCACACCCCTCATTGTAACACACTCTGATATACCCCACACCCCTCACTGTAACACACTCAGATATACCCCACACTGTAACACTCACTGATATACCACACACCCCTCACTGTAACACTCTCTGATATATCCCACACCCCTCACTGTAACACTCTCTGATATACCCCACACCCCTCACTGTAACACACTCTGATATACCCCACACTCCTCAGTGTAACACACTCTGATATACACCACACTCCTCACTGTAACACTCTCTGATATACACCACACCACTCACTGTAACACTCTCTGATATACCCCACACCCCTCACTGTAACACTCTGTGATATACCCCACACCCCTCACTGTAACACTCTCTGATATAACCCACACCCCTCACTGTAACACACTCTGATATACCCCACACCTCACTGTAACACTCTCTGATATACCCCACACCTCACTGTAACACTCTCTGATATACCCCACACCCCTCACTGTAACACACTCTGATATACCCCACACACCTCACTGTAACACACTCTGATATATCCCACACCCCTCACTGTAACGCTCTCTGATATACCCCACATCCCTCACTGTAACACTCTCTGATATACCCCACACCCCTCACTGTATGACTCTCTGATATACCCCACATCCCTCACTGTAACACTCTCTGATATACCCCACATTCCTCACTGTAACAGTCTCTGATATTCCCCACATCACTCACTGTAACACTCTCTGATATACCCCACATCCCTCACTGTGACACTCTCTGATATACCCCACACCCCTCACTGTAACACTCTCTGATATACCCCACACCCCTCACTGTAACACTCTCTGATATATCCCACACCCCTCACTGTAACACTCTCTGATATACCCCACACCACTCACTGTAACACTCTCTGATATACCCCACACTCCACACTGTAACACTCTCTCATATACCCCACACCCCTCACTGTAACACTATGTGATATACCCCACACCCCTCACAGTAACACTCTCTGATATACCCCACACCCCTCACTATAACACTCTCTGATATACCCCACACCACTCACTGTAACCCTCTCTGATATACCCCACATCCCTCACTGTAACACTCTCTGATATACCCCACACCCCTCACTGTAACACTCTCTCATATACCTCACACCCCTCACTGTAACACTCTCTCATATACCCCACACCCCTCACTGTAACACTCTGTGATATACCCCACACCCCTCACTGCAACACTCTCTGATATATCTCACACCTCTCACTGTAAGTCTCTGATACACCCCACACCCCTCACTGTAACACTCGCTGATAATATCCCACACCCCTCACTGTACCACTCTCTGATATACCCCACACCCCTCACTGTAACACTCTCTGATATACCCCACACCCCTCACTGTAACACACTCTGATATATCCCACACCCCTCACTGTAACACTCTCTCATATACCCCACACCCCTCACTGTAACACTCTCTCATATACCGCACACCCCTCACTGTAACACTCTCTCATATAGCCCACACCCCTCACTGTAACACTCTCTCATATAGCCCACACCCCTCACTGTAACACTCTCTCATATACCCCCCACCCCTCACTGTAACACTCTCTGATATATCCCACACTCCTCACTGTAACACTCTCTCATATACCCCACACCCCTCACTGTAACACTCTCTGATATATCCCACACTCCTCAGTGTAACACTATCTGATATACCCCACACTCCTCACTGTAACACTCTCTGATATACCCCACACCCCTCACTGTAACACTCTGATACACCCCACACCCCTCACTGTAACACTGTCTGATATACCCCACACTCCTCACTGTAACACTCTCTGATATACCCCACACCTCTCACTGTAACACTCTCTGATATACCCCACACTCCTCACTGTAAAACTCTCTGATGTACCCCACACTCCTCACTGTAACACTCTCTGATATCCCTCACACCCCTCGCTGTGTAACACTCTCTGATATACCCCACACCCCTCACTGTATCACTCTCTGATATACCCCACACCGTCACTGTAACACTATCTGATATACCCCACACCACTCACTGTAACACCCTCTGATATACCCCACACTCCTCAGTGTAACACACTCTGATATACCACACACCCTGCACTGTAACACTCTCTGCTATACCCCACACCACTCACTGTAACATTCTCTGATATACCCCACACTCCTCACTGTAACACTCTCTGATATACCCCACACCCCTCACTGTCACACTCTCTGATATATCCCACACCTCTCACTGTAACACTCTCTGATATACCCCACACCCCTCACTGTAAGACCCTCTGATATATCCCACATCCCTCACTGTAATACTCTCTGATATAACCCACACCCCTCACTGAAACACTCTCTGATATAACCCACACCCCTCACTGTAACACTCTCAGATACACCCCGCACACCCTCACTGTAACACTCTCTGATATACCCCACACTCCTCATTGAAACACTCTCTGATATATCCCACACCCCTCACTGTAACACTCTCTGTTATACCCCACACCTCTCACTGTAACACTCTGATACATCCCACACCCCTCACTGTAACACTCTCTGATATACTCCACACACCTCACTGTAAGAGTCTCTGATATAACCCACACCACTCACTGGAACACTATCTGATATACCCCAAACCACTCACTGTAACACTCAGATATACCACACATTCCTCACTGTAACACTCTCTGATATACCCCACACGCCTCACTGTAACAGTCTCATATACACCACACCCCTCACTATAACAGTCTCTGATATACCCCACACCACTCACTGTAACACTCTCTGATATACCCCACACCTCTCATTGTAACACTCTCTGATATAGCCCACATCACTCACCATAATACACTCTGATATACCCCACACCACTCACTGTAACACACTCTGATATACCCCACAAACCTCACTGTAAGACACTCTGATATACCCCACAAACCTCACTGTAACACACTCTGATATACCGCACACCACTCATTGTAACATTCTCTGATATATCCCACACACCCCTCAGTGTAACACTCAGTTATAACCCACACCCCTCACTTTAACACTCTCTGATATACCCCACACCACTCAGTGTAACACTCTCTGATATACCCCATACCCCTCACTGTAACACTCTCTGATATACCCCACACACCTCACTGTAACACTCTTTGATATACCCCACACCCCTCACTGTAACCCACTCTGATATATCCCACACCCCTCACTGTAACACACTCTGATATACCCCACACCCCTCAAAGTAACACTCAGTTATAACCCACACCCCTCACTTTAACACTCTCTGATATACCCCACACCACTCACTGTAACACTCTCTGATATACCCCATACCCCTCACTGTAACACTCTCTGTTATACCCCATACACCTCACTATAACACTCTCTGTTATACCCCACACCTCTCACTGTAACACTCTGATACATCCCACACCCCTCACTGTAACACTCTCTGATATATTCCACACCACTCACTGTAACACTCTCTGATATATCCCACACACCTCACTGTAACAGTCTCTGATATACCCCACAGCCCTCACTGTAACACTCTCTGATATACTCCACACCACTCACTGTAACACTCTCTGATATATCCCACACACCTCACTGTAACAGTCTCTGATATACCCCACACCCCTCACTGTAACACACTCTGATATACCCCACACCCCTCACTGTAACACTCTCTGATATACCCCACACCCCTCACTGTAACACTCTCTGATATACCCCACACCACTCACTATAACAGTCTCTGATATACCACACACCCCTGACTGTAACACGCTCTGATATATCCCACACCCCTCACTGTAGCACTCTCGGATATACCCCACACCCCTCACTGTAACACGCTCTGATATACCCCACACCTCTCTGTAACACTCTCTGATATACCCCACACCCCTCACTGTAACACACTCTGATATACCCCACACCCCTCACTGTAACAAACACTGATATACCCCACATCCCTCACTGTAACACTCTCTGATATACCCCACACCCCTCACTGTAACACTCTCTGATATAGCCCACACCCCTCACTGTAACACTCACTGATATACCCCACACCCCTCACTGTAACACTCTCTGATATACTCCACACCACTCACTGTAACACTCTCTGATATACCCCACACCGCTCAGTGTGACACTCTCTGATATACCCCACACCCCTCACTGTAACACTCTCTGATAGACCCCATGCACCTCACTGTAACACTCTCTGATATACCCCACACCCCTCACTGTAACACTCTCTGATATATCCCACACCCCTCACTGTAACACTCTCTGATATACCCCACACCCCTCACTGTAACACTCTCTGATATACCCCACACCCCTCACTGTAACACTCTCTGATATATCCCACACCCCTCACTGTAACAGTCTCCGATATACCCCACACCCCTCACTGTAACACTCTCTGATATATCCCACACCCCTCACTGTAACACTCTCTGATATACCCCACACCCCTCACTGTAAAACTCTCTGATATACCCCACACCCCTCACTGTAACACTCTCTGATATATCCCACACCACTCACTGTAACACTCTCTGATATACCCCACACCCCTCACTGTAACACTCTCTGATATACCCCACACCCCTCACTGTAACACTCTCTGATATATTCCACACCCCTCACTGTAACACTCTCTGATATATCCCACACCCCTCACTGTAACACTCTCCGACATACCACACACCCCTCACTGTAACACTGTTTGATATACAGCACACCCCTCACTGTAACACTCTCTGATATATTCCACACCCCTCACTGTAACACTCTCTGATATATCCCACACCCCTCACTGTAACACTCTCTGATATATTCCACACCCCTCACTGTAACACACTCTGATATATCCCACACCCCTCTCTGTAACACTGTCTGATATACCCCACACCCCTCACTGTAACACTTTCTGATATATCCCACACCCCTCACTGTAACACTCTCTGATGTACCCCACACCCCTCACTGTAACACTCTCTGATATATCCCACACCCCTCACTGTAACACTCTCTGATATATACCACACCCCTCACTGTAACACTGTCTGATATACCCCACACCTCTCACTGTAACACACTCTGATATACCCCACACCCCTCACTGTAACACACTCTGATATACCCCACACTCCTCAGTGTAACACACTCTGATATACACCACACTCCTCACTGTAACACTCTCTGATATACACCACACCACTCACTGTAACACTCTCTGATATACCCCACACCCCTCACTGTAACACTCTGTGATATACCCCACACCCCTCACTGTAACACTCTCTGATATAACCCACACCCCTCACTGTAACACACTCTGATATACCCCACACCTCACTGTAACACTCTCTGATATACCCCACACCTCACTGTAACACTCTCTGATATACCCCACACCCCTCACTGTAACACACTCTGATATACCCCACACCCCTCACTGTAACGCTCTCTGATATACCCCACATCCCTCACTGTAACACTCTCTGATATACCCCACACCCCTCACTGTATGACTCTCTGATATACCCCACATCCCTCACTGTAACACTCTCTGATATACCCCACATTCCTCACTGTAACAGTCTCTGATATTCCCCACATCCCTCACTGTAACACTCTCTGATATACCCCACATCCCTCACTGTGACACTCTCTGATATACCCCACACCCCTCACTGTCACACTCTCTGATATACCCCACACCCCTCACTGTAACACTCTCTGATATATCCCACACCCCTCACTGTAACACTCTCTGATATACCCCACACCACTCACTGTAACACTCTCTGATATACCCCACACTCCACACTGTAACACTCTCTCATATACCCCACACCCCTCACTGTAACACTATGTGATATACCCCACACCCCTCACAGTAACACTCTCTGATATACCCCACACCCCTCACTATAACACTCTCTGATATACCCCACACCACTCACTGTAACCCTCTCTGATATACCCCACTCCCTCACTGTAACACTCTCTGATATACCCCACACCCCTCACTGTAACACTCTCTCATATACCTCACACCCCTCACTGTAACACTCTCTCATATACCCCACACCCCTCACTGTAACACTCTGTGATATACCCCACACCCCTCACTGCAACACTCTCTGATATATCTCACACCTCTCACTGTAAGTCTCTGATACACCCCACACCCCTCACTGTAACACTCGCTGATAATATCCCACACCCCTCACTGTACCACTCTCTGATATACCCCACACCCCTCACTGTAACACTCTCTGATATACCCCACACCCCTCACTGTAACACACTCTGATATATCCCACACCCCTCACTGTAACACTCTCTCATATACCGCACACCCCTCACTGTAACACTCTCTCATATAGCCCACACCCCTCACTGTAACACTCTCTCATATAGCCCACACCCCTCACTGTAACACTCTCTCATATACCCCACACCCCTCACTGTAACACTCTCTGATATACCCCACACCCCTCACTGTAACACTCTCTCATACACCCCCCACCCCTCACTGTAACACTCTCTGATATATCCCACACTCCTCACTGTAACACTCTCTGATATATGCCACACTCCTCACTGTAACACTCTCTCATATACCCCACACCCCTCACTGTAACACTCTCTGATATATCCCACACTCCTCAGTGTAACACTATCTGATATACCCCACACTCCTCACTGTAACACTCTCTGATATACCCCACACCCCTCACTGTAACACACTCTGATATACCGCACACCCCTCAGTGTAACACTCTCTGATATATCCCAAACACCTCACTGTAACATTCTCTGATATACCCCACACCCCTCACTGTAACACTCTCTGATATACCCCACACACCTCACTGTAACACTGTCTGTTATATCCCACACACCTCACTGTAACAGTCTCTGATATACCCCACACCCCTAACTGTAACACTCTCTGATATACCCCACACCCCTCATTGTAACACACTCTGATATACCCCACACCCCTCACTGTAACACTCTCTGATATACCCCACACCACTCACTGTAACACTCTCTGATAAACCCCATACCCCTCACTGTAACACTCTCTGTTATACCCCATACCCCTCACTGTAACACTCTCTGTTATACCCCACACCTCTCAATGTAACACTCTGATACATCCCACACGCCTCACTGTAACACTCTCTGATATACTCCACACCACTCACTGTAACACTCTCTGATATATCCCACACACCTCACTGTAACATTCTCTGATATACCCCACACCCCTCACTGTAACACTCTCTGATATACCCCACACACCTCACTGTAACACTCTCTGTTATATCCCACACACCTCACTGTAACAGTCTCTGATATACCCCACACCCCTCACTGTAACACTCTCTGATATACCCCACACACCTCACTGTAACACTCTCTGTTATACCTCACACACCTCACTGTAACAGTCTCTGATATACCCCACACCCCTCACTGTAACACTCTCTGATAGACCTCACACACCTCACTGTAACACTCTCTGATATACCCCACACCCCTCACTGTAACAGTCTCTGATATACCCCTCACCCCTCACTGTAACATTATCTGATATACCCCACAGTCCTCACTGTAACAATCTCTGATATATCCCACACCCCTCACTGTAACACTCTCTGATATACCCCACATCCCTCACTGTAACACTCTCTGATATACCCCACACCTCTCACTGTAACACTCTCAGACATACCCCACACTCCTCACTGTAACAGTCTCTGATATACCCCACACTCCTAACTGTAACAGTCTGATATATCCCACACACCTCACTGTAAAACTCTCTGATATACCCCACACTCCTCACTGTAACACTCTCTGATATACCCCACACCCCTCACTGTTACAGCCTCTGATATACCCCACACCCCTCACTGTAACACTCGCTGATATACCCCACACCCCTGACTGTAACACTCTCTGATATACCCCAAACCCCCACTGTAACACTCTCTGATATACCCCACACCCCTCACTGTAACACTCTCTGATATACTCCACACCCCTCACTGTAACACACTCTGATATATCCCACACCCCTCACTGTAACACACTCTCATATACCCCACACCCCTCACTGTAACACACTCTGATATATCCCACACCCCTCACTGTAACACTCTCTCATATCCCCCACACCCCTCACTGTAACACTCTCTCATATACCCCACACCCCTCACTGTAACACTCTCTCATATACCCCACACCCCTCACTGTAACACTCTCTCATATACCCCACACCCCTCACTGTAACACTCTCTGATATACCCCACACCCCTCACTGTAACACTCTCTGATATACCCCCCACCCCTCACTGTAACACTCTCTGATATATCCCACACTCCTCACTGTAACACTCTCTGATATATCCCACACTCCTCACTGTAACACTCTCTCATATACCCCACACCCCTCACTGTAACACTCTCTGATATATCCCACACTCCTCACTGTAACACTATCTGATATACCCCACACTCCTCACTGTAACACTCTCTGATATACCCCACACTCCTCACTGTAACACTCTCTGATATACCCCACACCCCTCACTGTAACACTCTGATACACCCCACACCCATCACTGTAACACTGTCTGATATACCCCAAACTCCTCACTGTAACACTCTCTGATATACCCCACACCTCTCACTGTAACACTCTCTGATATACCCCACACCCCTCACTGTAACACTCCCTGATATATCCCACACTCCTCACTGTAACACTCTCTGATATACCCCACACTCCTCACTGTAACACTCTCTGATATACCCCACACCCCTCACTGTCTAACACTCTATGATATACACCACACCCCTCACTGAAACACTCTCTGATATACCCCACACCACTCACTGTAACACTGTCTGATATACCCCACACCCCTCACTGTAACACTCTCTGATATACCCCACACCCCTCACTGTAACAGATTCTGATATACCCCACACCCCTCACTGTAACGCTCTCTGATATACACCACACCTCTCAGTGTAACACTCCCTGATATACCCCACACCCCTCAGTGTAACACTCTCTGATATACCCCACACCACCCACTGTAACACTGTCTGATATACCCCACACCCCTCACTGTAACACTCTCTGATATTCCCCACACCCCTCACTGTAACACTCCCTGATATACCCCACACACCTCACTGTAACACTCTCTGATATTCCCCACACCTCTCACTGTAACACTCTCTGATATACCCCACACCCCTCACTGTAACACTCTCTGATATACCCCACACCCCTCACTGTAACACTCTCTGATATACCCCACACCCCTCACTGTAACACTCCCTGATATACCTCACACCCCTCACTGTAACACTCTCTGATATTCCCCACACCCCACACTGTAACACTCTTGATATACCCCACACCCCTCACTGTAACACTCTCTGATATTCCCCACACCACTCACTGTAACACTGTCTGATATCCCCCACACCCCTCACTGTAACACTCTCTGATATACCCCACACCCCTCATTGTAACACACTCTGATATACCCCACACCCCTCACTGTAACACACTCAGATATACCCCACACTGTAACACTCACTGATATACCACACACCCCTCACTGTAACACTCTCTGATATATCCCACACCCCTCACTGTAACACTCTCTGATATACCCCACACCCCTCACTGTAACACACTCTGATATACCCCACACTCCTCAGTGTAACACACTCTGATATACACCACACTCCTCACTGTAACACTCTCTGATATACACCACACCACTCACTGTAACACTCTCTGATATACCCCACACCCCTCACTGTAACACTCTGTGATATACCCCACACCCCTCACTGTAACACTCTCTGATATAACCCACACCCCTCACTGTAACACACTCTGATATACCCCACACCTCACTGTAACACTCTCTGATATACCCCACACCTCACTGTAACACTCTCTGATATACCCCACACCCCTCACTGTAACACACTCTGATATACCCCACACACCTCACTGTAACACACTCTGATATATCCCACACCCCTCACTGTAACGCTCTCTGATATACCCCACATCCCTCACTGTAACACTCTCTGATATACCCCACACCCCTCACTGTATGACTCTCTGATATACCCCACATCCCTCACTGTAACACTCTCTGATATACCCGACATTCCTCACTGTAACAGTCTCTGATATTCCCCACATCACTCACTGTAACACTCTCTGATATACCCCACATCCCTCACTGTGACACTCTCTGATATACCCCACACCCCTCACTGTAACACTCTCTGATATACCCCACACCCCTCACTGTAACACTCTCTGATATATCCCACACCCCTCACTGTAACACTCTCTGATATACCCCACACCACTCACTGTAACACTCTCTGATATACCCCACACTCCACACTGTAACACTCTCTCATATACCCCACACCCCTCACTGTAACACTATGTGATATACCCCACACCCCTCACAGTAACACTCTCTGATATACCCCACACCCCTCACTATAACACTCTCTGATATACCCCACACCACTCACTGTAACCCTCTCTGATATACCCCACATCCCTCACTGTAACACTCTCTGATATACCCCACACCCCTCACTGTAACACTCTCTCATATACCTCACACCCCTCACTGTAACACTCTCTCATATACCCCACACCCCTCACTGTAACACTCTGTGATATACCCCACACCCCTCACTGCAACACTCTCTGATATATCTCACACCTCTCACTGTAAGTCTCTGATACACCCCACACCCCTCACTGTAACACTCGCTGATAATATCCCACACCCCTCACTGTACCACTCTCTGATATACCCCACACCCCTCACTGTAACACTCTCTGATATACCCCACACCCCTCACTGTAACACACTCTGATATATCCCACACCCCTCACTGTAACACTCTCTCATATAACCCACACCCCTCACTGTAACACTCTCTGATATATCCCACACTCCTCACTGTAACACTATCTGATATACCCCACACTCCTCACTGTAACACTCTCTGATATACCCCACACTCCTCACTGTAACACTCTCTGATATACCCCACACCCCTCACTGTAACACTCTGATACACCCCACACCCCTCACTGTAACACTGTCTGATATACCCCAAACTCCTCACTGTAACACTCTCTGATATACCCCACACCTCTCACTGTAACACTCTCTGATATACCCCACACCCCTCACTGTAACACTCCCTGATATATCCCACACTCCTCACTGTAACACTCTCTGATATACCCCACACTCCTCACTGTAACACTCTCTGATATACCCCACACCCCTCACTGTCTAACACTCTATGATATACACCACACCCCTCACTGAAACACTCTCTGATATACCCCACACCACTCACTGTAACACTGTCTGATATACCCCACACCCCTCACTGTAACACTCTCTGATATACCCCACACCCCTCACTGTAACAGATTCTGATATACCCCACACCCCTCACTGTAACGCTCTCTGATATACACCACACCTCTCAGTGTAACACTCCCTGATATACCCCACACCCCTCAGTGTAACACTCTCTGATATACCCCACACCACCCACTGTAACACTGTCTGATATACCCCACACCCCTCACTGTAACACTCTCTGATATTCCCCACACCCCTCACTGTAACACTCCCTGATATACCCCACACACCTCACTGTAACACTCTCTGATATTCCCCACACCTCTCACTGTAACACTCTCTGATATACCCCACACCCCTCACTGTAACACTCTCTGATATACCCCACACCCCTCACTGTAACACTCTCTGATATACCCCACACCCCTCACTGTAACACTCCCTGATATACCTCACACCCCTCACTGTAACACTCTCTGATATTCCCCACACCCCACACTGTAACACTCTTGATATACCCCACACCCCTCACTGTAACACTCTCTGATATTCCCCACACCACTCACTGTAACACTGTCTGATATCCCCCACACCCCTCACTGTAACACTCTCTGATATACCCCACACCCCTCATTGTAACACACTCTGATATACCCCACACCCCTCACTGTAACACACTCAGATATACCCCACACTGTAACACTCACTGATATACCACACACCCCTCACTGTAACACTCTCTGATATATCCCACACCCCTCACTGTAACACTCTCTGATATACCCCACACCCCTCACTGTAACACACTCTGATATACCCCACACTCCTCAGTGTAACACACTCTGATATACACCACACTCCTCACTGTAACACTCTCTGATATACACCACACCACTCACTGTAACACTCTCTGATATACCCCACACCCCTCACTGTAACACTCTGTGATATACCCCACACCCCTCACTGTAACACTCTCTGATATAACCCACACCCCTCACTGTAACACACTCTGATATACCCCACACCTCACTGTAACACTCTCTGATATACCCCACACCTCACTGTAACACTCTCTGATATACCCCACACCCCTCACTGTAACACACTCTGATATACCCCACACACCTCACTGTAACACACTCTGATATATCCCACACCCCTCACTGTAACGCTCTCTGATATACCCCACATCCCTCACTGTAACACTCTCTGATATACCCCACACCCCTCACTGTATGACTCTCTGATATACCCCACATCCCTCACTGTAACACTCTCTGATATACCCCACATTCCTCACTGTAACAGTCTCTGATATTCCCCACATCACTCACTGTAACACTCTCTGATATACCCCACATCCCTCACTGTGACACTCTCTGATATACCCCACACCCCTCACTGTAACACTCTCTGATATACCCCACACCCCTCACTGTAACACTCTCTGATATATCCCACACCCCTCACTGTAACACTCTCTGATATACCCCACACCACTCACTGTAACACTCTCTGATATACCCCACACTCCACACTGTAACACTCTCTCATATACCCCACACCCCTCACTGTAACACTATGTGATATACCCCACACCCCTCACAGTAACACTCTCTGATATACCCCACACCCCTCACTATAACACTCTCTGATATACCCCACACCACTCACTGTAACCCTCTCTGATATACCCCACATCCCTCACTGTAACACTCTCTGATATACCCCACACCCCTCACTGTAACACTCTCTCATATACCTCACACCCCTCACTGTAACACTCTCTCATATACCCCACACCCCTCACTGTAACACTCGGTGATATACCCCACACCCCTCACTGCAACACTCTCTGATATATCTCACACCTCTCACTGTAAGTCTCTGATACACCCCACACCCCTCACTGTAACACTCGCTGATAATATCCCACACCCCTCACTGTACCACTCTCTGATATACCCCACACCGCTCACTGTAACACTCTCTGATATACCCCACACCCCTCACTGTAACACACTCTGATATATCCCACACCCCTCACTGTAACACTCTCTCATATACCCCACACCCCTCACTGTAACACTCTCTCATATACCGCACACCCCTCACTGTAACACTCTCTCATATAGCCCACACCCCTCACTGTAACACTCTCTCATATAGCCCACACCCCTCACTGTAACACTCTCTCATATACCCCCCACCCCTCACTGTAACACTCTCTGATATATCCCACACTCCTCACTGTAACACTCTCTCATATACCCCACACCCCTCACTGTAACACTCTCTGATATATCCCACACTCCTCAGTGTAACACTATCTGATATACCCCACACTCCTCACTGTAACACTCTCTGATATACCCCACACCCCTCACTGTAACACTCTGATACACCCCACACCCCTCACTGTAACACTGTCTGATATACCCCACACTCCTCACTGTAACACTCTCTGATATACCCCACACCTCTCACTGTAACACTCTCTGATATACCCCACACTCCTCACTGTAAAACTCTCTGATGTACCCCACACTCCTCACTGTAACATTCTCTGATATACCCCACACTCCTCACTGTAACACTCTCTGATATACCCCACACCCCTCACTGTCACACTCTCTGATATATCCCACACCTCTCACTGTAACACTCTCTGATATACCCCACACCCCTCACTGTAAGACCCTCTGATATATCCCACATCCCTCACTGTAATACTCTCTGATATAACCCACACCCCTCACTGAAACACTCTCTGATATAACCCACACCCCTCACTGTAACACTCTCAGATACACCCCGCACACCCTCACTGTAACACTCTCTGATATACCCCACACTCCTCATTGAAACACTCTCTGATATATCCCACACCCCTCACTGTAACACTCTCTGTTATACCCCACACCTCTCACTGTAACACTCTGATACATCCCACACCCCTCACTGTAACACTCTCTGATATACTCCACACACCTCACTGTAAGAGTCTCTGATATAACCCACACCACTCACTGGAACACTATCTGATATACCCCAAACCACTCACTGTAACACTCAGATATACCACACATTCCTCACTGTAACACTCTCTGATATACCCCACACGCCTCACTGTAACAGTCTCATATACACCACACCCCTCACTATAACAGTCTCTGATATACCCCACACCACTCACTGTAACAGTCTCTGATATACCCCACACCTCTCATTGTAACACTCTCTGATATAGCCCACATCACTCACCATAATACACTCTGATATACCCCACACCACTCACTGTAACACACTCTGATATACCCCACAAACCTCACTGTAAGACACTCTGATATACCCCACAAACCTCACTGTAACACACTCTGATATACCGCACACCACTCATTGTAACATTCTCTGATATATCCCACACACCCCTCAGTGTAACACTCAGTTATAACCCACACCCCTCACTTTAACACTCTCTGATATACCCCACACCACTCACTGTAACACTCTCTGATATACCCCATACCCCTCACTGTAACACTCTCTGATATACCCCACACACCTCACTGTAACACTCTTTGATATACCCCACACCCCTCACTGTAACCCACTCTGATATATCCCACACCCCTCACTGTAACACACTCTGATATACCCCACACCCCTCAAAGTAACACTCAGTTATAACCCACACCCCTCACTTTAACACTCTCTGATATACCCCACACCACTCACTGTAACACTCTCTGATATACCCCATACCCCTCACTGTAACACTCTCTGTTATACCCCATAAACCTCACTATAACACTCTCTGTTATACCCCACACCTCTCACTGTAACACTCTGATACATCCCACACCCCTCACTGTAACACTCTCTGATATATTCCACACCACTCACTGTAACACTCTCTGATATATCCCACACACCTCACTGTAACAGTCTCTGATATACCCCACAGCCCTCACTGTAACACTCTCTGATATACTCCACACCACTCACTGTAACACTCTCTGATATATCCCACACACCTCACTGTAACAGTCTCTGATATACCCCACACCCCTCACTGTAACACACTCTGATATACCCCACACCCCTCACTGTAACACTCTCTGATATACCCCACACCCCTCACTGTAACACTCTCTGATATACCCCACACCACTCACTATAACAGTCTCTGATATACCACACACCCCTGACTGTAACACGCTCTGATATATCCCACACCCCTCACTGTAGCACTCTCGGATATACCCCACACCCCTCACTGTAACACGCTCTGATATACCCCACACCTCTCTGTAACACTCTCTGATATACCCCACACCCCTCACTGTAACACACTCTGATATACCCCACACCCCTCACTGTAACAAACACTGATATACCCCACATCCCTCACTGTAACACTCTCTGATATAGCCCACACCCCTCACTGTAACACTCACTGATATACCCCACACCCCTCACTGTAACACTCTCTGATATACTCCACACCACTCACTGTAACACTCTCTGATATACCCCACACCGCTCAGTGTGACACTCTCTGATATACCCCACACCCCTCACTGTAACACTCTCTGATAGACCCCATGCACCTCACTGTAACACTCTCTGATATACCCCACACCCCTCACTGTAACACTCTCTGATATATCCCACACCCCTCACTGTAACACTCTCTGATATACCCCACACCCCTCACTGTAACACTCTCTGATATATCCCACACCCCTCACTGTAACAGTCTCCGATATACCCCACACCCCTCACTGTAACACTCTCTGATATATCCCACACCCCTCACTGTAACACTCTCTGATATACCCCACACCCCTCACTGTAACACTCTCTGATATACCCCACACCCCTCACTGTAACACTCTCTGATATATCCCACACCCCTCACTGTAACACTCTCTGATATACCCCACACCCCTCACTGTAACACTCTCTGATATACCCCACACCCCTCACTGTAACACTCTCTGATATATTCCACACCCCTCACTGTAACACTCTCTGATATATCCCACACCCCTCACTGTAACACTCTCCGACATACCACACACCCCTCACTGTAACACTGTTTGATATACAGCACACCCCTCACTGTAACACTCTCTGATATATTCCACACCCCTCACTGTAACACTCTCTGATATATCCCACACCCCTCACTGTAACACTCTCTGATATATTCCACACCCCTCACTGTAACACTCTCTGATATATCCCACACCCCTCTCTGTAACACTGTCTGATATACCCCACACCCCTCACTGTAACACTTTCTGATATATCCCACACCCCTCACTGTAACACTCTCTGATGTACCCCACACCCCTCACTGTAACACTCTCTGATATATCCCACACCCCTCACTGTAACACTCTCTGATATATACCACACCCCTCACTGTAACACTGTCTGATATACCCCACACCTCTCACTGTAACACACTCTGATATACCCCACACCCCTCACTGTAACACACTCTGATATACCCCACACTCCTCAGTGTAACACACTCTGATATACACCACACTCATCACTGTAACACTCTCTGATATACACCACACCACTCACTGTAACACTCTCTGATATACCCCACACCCCTCACTGTAACACTCTGTGATATACCCCACACCCCTCACTGTAACACTCTCTGATATAACCCACACCCCTCACTGTAACACACTCTGATATACCCCACACCTCACTGTAACACTCTCTGATATACCCCACACCTCACTGTAACACTCTCTGATATACCCCACACCCCTCACTGTAACACACTCTGATATACCCCACACCCCTCACTGTAACGCTCTCTGATATACCCCACATCCCTCACTGTAACACTCTCTGATATACCCCACACCCCTCACTGTATGACTCTCTGATATACCCCACATCCCTCACTGTAACACTCTCTGATATACCCCACATTCCTCACTGTAACAGTCTCTGATATTCCCCACATCCCTCACTGTAACACTCTCTGATATACCCCACATCCCTCACTGTGACACTCTCTGATATACCCCACACCCCTCACTGTCACACTCTCTGATATACCCCACACCCCTCACTGTAACACTCTCTGATATATCCCACACCCCTCACTGTAACACTCTCTGATATACCCCACACCACTCACTGTAACACTCTCTGATATACCCCACACTCCACACTGTAACACTCTCTCATATACCCCACACCCCTCACTGTAACACTATGTGATATACCCCACACCCCTCACAGTAACACTCTCTGATATACCCCACACCCCTCACTATAACACTCTCTGATATACCCCACACCACTCACTGTAACCCTCTCTGATATACCCCACTCCCTCACTGTAACACTCTCTGATATACCCCACACCCCTCACTGTAACACTCTCTCATATACCTCACACCCCTCACTGTAACACTCTCTCATATACCCCACACCCCTCACTGTAACACTCTGTGATATACCCCACACCCCTCACTGCAACACTCTCTGATATATCTCACACCTCTCACTGTAAGTCTCTGATACACCCCACACCCCTCACTGTAACACTCGCTGATAATATCCCACACCCCTCACTGTACCACTCTCTGATATACCCCACACCCCTCACTGTAACACTCTCTGATATACCCCACACCCCTCACTGTAACACACTCTGATATATCCCACACCCCTCACTGTAACACTCTCTCATATACCGCACACCCCTCACTGTAACACTCTCTCATATAGCCCACACCCCTCACTGTAACACTCTCTCATATAGCCCACACCCCTCACTGTAACACTCTCTCATATACCCCACACCCCTCACTGTAACACTCTCTGATATACCCCACACCCCTCACTGTAACACTCTCTCATACACCCCCCACCCCTCACTGTAACACTCTCTGATATATCCCACACTCCTCACTGTAACACTCTCTGATATATGCCACACTCCTCACT
Organism: Isurus oxyrinchus; assembly: GCA_026770705.1. Taxonomy (NCBI): domain Eukaryota; kingdom Metazoa; phylum Chordata; class Chondrichthyes; order Lamniformes; family Lamnidae; genus Isurus; species Isurus oxyrinchus. The sequence continues at coordinate 64,591 of JANJGN010002436.1, forward strand.
GTAACACTCTCTCATATACCCCACACCCCTCACTGTAACACTCTCTGATATATCCCACACTCCTCAGTGTAACACTATCTGATATACCCCACACTCCTCACTGTAACACTCTCTGATATACCCCACACCCCTCACTGTAACACTCTGATACACCCCACACCCCTCACTGTAACACTGTCTGATATACCCCACACTCCTCACTGTAACACTCTCTGATATACCCCACACCTCTCACTGTAACACTCTCTGATATACCCCACACTCCTCACTGTAACACTCTCTGATATACCCCACACTCCTCACTGTAACACTCTCTGATATCCCTCACACCCCTCGCTGTGTAACACTCTCTGATATACCCCACACCCCTCACTGTAACACTCTCTGATATACCCCACACCGTCACTGTAACACTATCTGATATACTCCACACCACTCACTGTAACACCCTCTGATATACCCCACACTCCTCAGTGTAACACACTCTGATATACCCCACACCCTGCACTGTAACACTCTCTGCTATACCCCACACCACTCACTGTAACATTCTCTGATATACCCCACACTCCTCACTGTAACACTCTCTGATATACCCCACACCCCTCACTGTCACACTCTCTGATATATCCCACACCTCTCACTGTAACACTCTCTGATATACCCCACACCCCTCACTGTAAGACCCTCTGATATATCCCACATCCCTCACTGTAATACTCTATGATATAACCCACACCCCTCACTGAAACACTCTCTGATATAACCCACACCCCTCACTGTAACACTCTCAGATACACCCCGCACACCCTCACTGTAACACTCTCTGATATACCCCACACTCCTCATTGAAACACTCTCTGATATATCCCACACCCCTCACTGTAACACTCTCTGTTATACCCCACACCTCTCACTGTAACACTCTGATACATCCCACACCCCTCACTGTAACACTCTCTGATATACTCCACACACCTCACTGTAAGAGTCTCTGATATAACCCACACCACTCACTGGAACACTCTCTGATATACCCCAAACCACTCACTGTAACACTCAGATATACCACACATTCCTCACTGTAACACTCTCTGATATACCCCACACGCCTCACTGTAACAGTCTCATATACACCACACCCCTCACTATAACAGTCTCTGATATACCCCACACCACTCACTGTAACACTCTCTGATATACCCCACACCTCTCATTGTAACACTCTCTGATATAGCCCACATCACTCACCATAATACACTCTGATATACCCCACACCACTCACTGTAACACACTCTGATATACCCCACAAACCTCACTGTAAGACACTCTGATATACCCCACAAACCTCACTGTAACACTCTCTGATATACCCCACACCCCTCACTGTAACACTCTCTCATACACCCCCCACCCCTCACTGTAACACTCTCTGATATATCCCACACTCCTCACTGTAACACTCTCTGATATATGCCACACTCCTCACTGTAACACTCTCTCATATACCCCACACCCCTCACTGTAACACTCTCTGATATATCCCACACTCCTCAGTGTAACACTATCTGATATACCCCACACTCCTCACTGTAACACTCTCTGATATACCCCACACCCCTCACTGTAACACTCTGATACACCCCACACCCCTCACTGTAACACTGTCTGATATACCCCACACTCCTCACTGTAACACTCTCTGATATACCCCACACCTCTCACTGTAACACTCTCTGATATACCCCACACTCCTCACTGTAACACTCTCTGATATACCCCACACTCCTCACTGTAACACTCTCTGATATCCCTCACACCCCTCGCTGTGTAACACTCTCTGATATACCCCACACCCCTCACTGTAACACTCTCTGATATATCCCACACCCCTCACTGTAACACTCTCTGATATATTCCACACCCCTCACTGTAACACTCTCTGATATATCCCACACCCCTCTCTGTAACACTGTCTGATATACCCCACACCCCTCACTGTAACACTTTCTGATATATCCCACACCCCTCACTGTAACACTCTCTGATGTACCCCACACCCCTCACTGTAACACTCTCTGATATATCCCACACCCCTCACTGTAACACTCTCTGATATATACCACACCCCTCACTGTAACACTGTCTGATATACCCCACACCTCTCACTGTAACACACTCTGATATACCCCACACCCCTCACTGTAACACACTCTGATATACCCCACACTCCTCAGTGTAACACACTCTGATATACACCACACTCCTCACTGTAACACTCTCTGATATACACCACACCACTCACTGTAACACTCTCTGATATACCCCACACCCCTCACTGTAACACTCTGTGATATACCCCACACCCCTCACTGTAACACTCTCTGATATAACCCACACCCCTCACTGTAACACACTCTGATATACCCCACACCTCACTGTAACACTCTCTGATATACCCCACACCTCACTGTAACACTCTCTGATATACCCCACACCCCTCACTGTAACACACTCTGATATACCCCACACCCCTCACTGTAACGCTCTCTGATATACCCCACATCCCTCACTGTAACACTCTCTGATATACCCCACACCCCTCACTGTATGACTCTCTGATATACCCCACATCCCTCACTGTAACACTCTCTGATATACCCCACATTCCTCACTGTAACAGTCTCTGATATTCCCCACATCCCTCACTGTAACACTCTCTGATATACCCCACATCCCTCACTGTGACACTCTCTGATATACCCCACACCCCTCACTGTCACACTCTCTGATATACCCCACACCCCTCACTGTAACACTCTCTGATATATCCCACACCCCTCACTGTAACACTCTCTGATATACCCCACACCACTCACTGTAACACTCTCTGATATACCCCACACTCCACACTGTAACACTCTCTCATATACCCCACACCCCTCACTGTAACACTATGTGATATACCCCACACCCCTCACAGTAACACTCTCTGATATACCCCACACCCCTCACTATAACACTCTCTGATATACCCCACACCACTCACTGTAACCCTCTCTGATATACCCCACTCCCTCACTGTAACACTCTCTGATATACCCCACACCCCTCACTGTAACACTCTCTCATATACCTCACACCCCTCACTGTAACACTCTCTCATATACCCCACACCCCTCACTGTAACACTCTGTGATATACCCCACACCCCTCACTGCAACACTCTCTGATATATCTCACACCTCTCACTGTAAGTCTCTGATACACCCCACACCCCTCACTGTAACACTCGCTGATAATATCCCACACCCCTCACTGTACCACTCTCTGATATACCCCACACCCCTCACTGTAACACTCTCTGATATACCCCACACCCCTCACTGTAACACACTCTGATATATCCCACACCCCTCACTGTAACACTCTCTCATATACCCCACACCCCTCACTGTAACACTCTCTCATATACCGCACACCCCTCACTGTAACACTCTCTCATATAGCCCACACCCCTCACTGTAACACTCTCTCATATAGCCCACACCCCTCACTGTAACACTCTCTCATATACCCCACACCCCTCACTGTAACACTCTCTGATATACCCCACACCCCTCACTGTAACACTCTCTCATACACCCCCCCACCCCTCACTGTAACACTCTCTGATATATCCCACACTCCTCACTGTAACACTCTCTGATATATGCCACACTCCTCACTGTAACACTCTCTCATATACCCCACACCCCTCACTGTAACACTCTCTGATATATCCCACACTCCTCAGTGTAACACTATCTGATATACCCCACACTCCTCACTGTAACACTCTCTGATATACCCCACACCCCTCACTGTAACACTCTGATACACCCCACACCCCTCACTGTAACACTGTCTGATATACCCCACACTCCTCACTGTAACACTCTCTGATATACCCCACACCTCTCACTGTAACACTCTCTGATATACCCCACACTCCTCACTGTAACACTCTCTGATATACCCCACACTCCTCACTGTAACACTCTCTGATATCCCTCACACCCCTCGCTGTGTAACACTCTCTGATATACCCCACACCCCTCACTGTAACACTCTCTGATATACCCCACACCGTCACTGTAACACTATCTGATATACCCCACACCACTCACTGTAACACCCTCTGATATACCCCACACTCCTCAGTGTAACACACTCTGATATACCCCACACCCTGCACTGTAACACTCTCTGCTATACCCCACACCACTCACTGTAACATTCTCTGATATACCCCACACTCCTCACTGTAACACTCTCTGATATACCCCACACCCCTCACTGTCACACTCTCTGATATATCCCACACCTCTCACTGTAACACTCTCTGATATACCCCACACCCCTCACTGTAAGACCCTCTGATATATCCCACATCCCTCACTGTAATACTCTATGATATAACCCACACCCCTCACTGAAACACTCTCTGATATAACCCACACCCCTCACTGTAACACTCTCAGATACACCCCGCACACCCTCACTGTAACACTCTCTGATATACCCCACACTCCTCATTGAAACACTCTCTGATATATCCCACACCCCTCACTGTAACACTCTCTGTTATACCCCACACCTCTCACTGTAACACTCTGATACATCCCACACCCCTCACTGTAACACTCTCTGATATACTCCACACACCTCACTGTAAGAGTCTCTGATATAACCCACACCACTCACTGGAACACTCTCTGATATACCCCAAACCACTCACTGTAACACTCAGATATACCACACATTCCTCACTGTAACACTCTCTGATATACCCCACACGCCTCACTGTAACAGTCTCATATACACCACACCCCTCACTATAACAGTCTCTGATATACCCCACACCACTCACTGTAACACTCTCTGATATACCCCACACCTCTCATTGTAACACTCTCTGATATAGCCCACATCACTCACCATAATACACTCTGATATACCCCACACCACTCACTGTAACACACTCTGATATACCCCACAAACCTCACTGTAAGACACTCTGATATACCCCACAAACCTCACTGTAACACACTCTGATATACCGCACACCACTCATTGTAATATTCTCTGATATATCCCACACACCCCTCAATGTAACACTCAGTTATAACCCACACCCCTCACTTTAACACTCTCTGATATACCCCACACCACTCACTGTAACACTCTCTGATATACCCCATACCCCTCACTGTAACACTCTCTGATATACCCCACACCCCTCACTGTAACACTCTTTGATATACCCCACACCCCTCACTGTAACCCTCTCTGATATATCCCACACCCCTCACTGTAACACACTCTGATATACCCCACACCCCTCAAAGTAACACTCAGTTATAACCCACACCCCTCACTTTAACACTCTCTGATATACCCCACACCACTCACTGTAACACTCTCTGATATACCCCATACCCCTCACTGTAACACTCTCTGTTATACCCCATACACCTCACTATAACACTCTCTGTTATACCCCACACCTCTCACTGTAACACTCTGATACATCCCACACCCCTCACTGTAACACTCTCTGATATATTCCACACCACTCACTGTAACACTCTCTGATATATCCCACACACCTCACTGTAACAGTCTCTGATATACCCCACACCCCTCACTGTAACACTCTCTGATATACTCCACACCACTCACTGTAACACTCTCTGATATATCCCACACACCTCACTGTAACAGTCTCTGATATACCCCACACCCCTCACTGTAACACACTCTGATATACCCCACACCCCTCACTGTAACACTCTCTGATATACCCCACACCCCTCACTGTAACACTCTCTGATATACCCCACACCACTCACTATAACACTCTCTGATATACCACACACCCCTGACTGTAACACGCTCTGATATATCCCACACCCCTCACTGTAGCACTCTCTGATATACCCCACACCCCTCACTGTAACACGCTCTGATATACCCCACACCTCTCTGTAACACTCTCTGATATACCCCACACCCCTCACTGTAACACACTCTGATATACGCCACACCCCTCACTGTAACAAACACTGATACACCACACACCCCTCACTGTAACACTTTCTGATATACCCCACACCCCTCACTGTAACACTCTCTGATATACCCCACACCCCTCACTGTAACACTCTCTGATATATTCCACACCCCTCACTGTAACACTCTCTGATATATCCCACACCCCTCACTGTAACACTCTCCGACATACCACACACCCCTCACTGTAACACTGTTTGATATACAGCACACCCCTCACTGTAACACTCTCTGATATATTCCACACCCCTCACTGTAACACTCTCTGATATATCCCACACCCCTCACTGTAACACTCTCTGATATATTCCACACCCCTCACTGTAACACTCTCTGATATATCCCACACCCCTCTCTGTAACACTGTCTGATATACCCCACACCCCTCACTGTAACACTTTCTGATATATCCCACACCCCTCACTGTAACACTCTCTGATGTACCCCACACCCCTCACTGTAACACTCTCTGATATATCCCACACCCCTCACTGTAACACTCTCTGATATATACCACACCCCTCACTGTAACACTGTCTGATATACCCCACACCTCTCACTGTAACACACTCTGATATACCC
>JANJGN010002437.1:0-2500 GCA_026770705.1 Isurus oxyrinchus
GTCTCTGGCAGAGAGGCAAGTGTGGTGCAGAAATCATTAACCATTTGGACTTAGTCTCTGGCAGCGAGGCAAGTGTGGTGCAGAAATCATTAACCATTTGGACTTAGTCTCTGGCAGCGAGGCAAGTGTGGCGGAGAAATCATTAACCATTTGGACTTAGTCTCTGGCAGCGAGGCAAGTGTGGCGCAGAAATCATTAACCGTTTGGACTTCGTCTCTGGCAGAGAGGCAAGTGTGGTGCAGAAATCATTAACCATTTGGACTTCGTCTCTGGCACAGAGGCAAGTGCAGTGGAGAAATCATTAACCATTTGGACTTAGTCTCTGGCAGCGAGGCAAGTGTGGCGGAGAAATCATTAACCGTTTGGACTTCGTCTCTGGCAGAGAGGCAAGTGTGGTGCAGAAATCATTAACCGATTGGACTTAGTCTCTGGCAGCGAGGCAAGTGTGGCGGAGAAATCATTAACCGTTTGGACTTAGTCTCTGGCAGAGAGGCAAGTGTGGTGCAGAAATCATTAACCATTTGGACTTAGTCTCTGGCAGCGAGGCAAGTGTGGTGCAGAAATCATTAACCATTTGGACTTAGTCTCTGGCAGCGAGGCAAGTGTGGCGCAGAAATCATTAACCGTTTGGACTTCGTCTCTGGCAGAGAGGCAAGTGTGGTGCAGAAATCATTAACCATTTGGACTTCGTCTCTGGCACAGAGGCAAGTGCAGTGGAGAAATCATTAACCATTTGGACTTAGTTTCTGGCAGCGAGGCAAGTGTGGCGGAGAAATCATTAACCGTTTGGACTTCGTCTCTGGCAGCGAGGCAAGTGTGGTGCAGAAATCATTAACCATTTGGACTTAGTCTCTGGCAGCGAGGCAAGTGTGGCGGAGAAATCATTAACCGTTTGGACTTCGTCTCTGGCAGAGAGGCAAGTGTGGTGCAGAAATCATTAACCATTTGGACTTAGTCTCTGGCAGCGAGGCAAGTGTGGCGGAGAAATCATTAACCGTTTGGACTTAGTCTCTGGCAGCGAGGCAAGTGTGGCGGAGAAATCATTAACCATTTGGACTTAAGTCTGTGGCAGAGGCAAGTTTGGAAGAGAAATCAGTAACTAATAAATAAAATGCACCCCAGATTGCATTCGCCGGCCGTGGAAAGTGTCTCCTGGGCCCGGGAGAAGAAAATCCGTGCTCAGACGGAAGCGTATGGCGTCGAATCCGAGGCTCTTGCCCGGCTCGCAGTGGGGGTATTCCCCCTGAGAGTAGCGAATCGGCCCGACGGCTGGGTCGGTTGCAATTTTTGGCATGGTACTCGTCCAGCTCATTAATGATTTCCCTTCGGTTCTCCCGAAGAGGAAACGGCAAAATGGCGCTTTGCGGGCTTTTGAGGCCTCCTGGACGGTAGGGCTACCGCCCCACCTCTCGGGTGCAATTGTTGGCCGGGGGGATTGGCGGGGTACCCGGAGAATTTCGGGGACACGATTTTCAGAACATTTTAAGGCAACGGTCACACTTTAAAAATGCCTAAAAAAGTGCGACTTTGAGGAAGGTCAACTATTTCAAATAGAACACCTTCCAATGACCTCTCGGAAGTCCAAAATGACGATGTAAGTGCAATTTATGCGGGCTTTCCGAGCTATGTTGTCGGTCTGAAAAATCGTCCGGGGCCCAGGCCGGTGGTAACCCTGGTTTCAATAATTTTGTGGCGACATGAACAGATGTATATATGTATATATATCCTAAACAGAAATATTCTCTTAAGTGTCACCTGGCGGTGTCCTTCATGATGAATAAAACACAAAGTCTGTTCATTAGTCCCCTTGGGTTGCCAAAGTGCGTGCCCAGAACCCTGTTGAACGCAGGCGACGCACGCCGGCTGCAGGCTTCCTTCCGTGCGAGCGCCAACCTGTTGCTTCCTTTGAACAAAAATAATCTGAAAGTTTCACCTGGTGGCTGGTGTGACTTAATGATGTAAAAAAGACAAAGTGTCACCCGGCGGTGCACTTTGAAAAGAACAGCAATTCTGTTCACAGGCATACATGGCAGGGTGCCTGAGACCCCATGGGTCGCACGCAGTGTTTGACAAGGCCCGAGTGAACACAGAGTGCGTGCAGAAACATGGAAAAAAGTGTTAGTTGCAAAGGCGACGCGCGCCTGGCCGGCTGCTTCCTTCCGTGCGATCGCCAAAAGGTCGGTTCCGTTTTCTTTGTTTGCGAAAGATCTGGTGTTTGTTGTCCGACGCGGGAGGGCCCTCGGCGGGCCAGCGTCTGCTGGTGTTCAGGCTGAGCGGTTGTCCCTCCCTCTTCTGTGCCCTCCGGGGTCGCAGACGGACATGAGCATGTTCGAGTGGTGGCTGGCGCACCTCTCGAAGCGAGACGACGCCGTGTGAGCCCGAGGCGCCGATCATGTCAACCGAGTGGCACGATTTTACAGTGGAGGAGCGGGTGTCGGTCGCCAGGTCCGCCGCCTCGACCCTGAGAGTCTCATCCAGCAAGCTCTCTGGGCGCCAGAAC
>JANJGN010002437.1:12500-20000 GCA_026770705.1 Isurus oxyrinchus
TGGGAATGTGGATTTGGGTCGGTGATGATGGAAGGGCGGGAGTTAACGGGGTTGAATGGCTGGCAAGGGGGTTTCGGGTGCGGTGAGCTGGAAGGGATTGTCAGCTTGTAAGGCATAGGCTTAGCGAGGGCGTGGGAGGTCCGAGCAGCAAGCGGGTGGATGTGGCGGTGTTGGCCGGGCAGAGCGTCGCCATTGCCGGATGGGCAGAGTGGATTGGGGTCGGTGTTGGGTGGAGAGGCTGTTTTGTTAGGGAAGGCTGGGGGCTGGAAGAGGGTTGATGTTGGTGGCGTTGCAAGAGTGTGCCGGCGCGGGAATGGTGGCGAAGGCGGCGGATTGGTAGCCGGGATTGTGAGTGTTGGTGTTGGGGTCGGGGATGGGGTTTGGGTAAGTTTCAGGGGGTTAGGGGTTAGGGTACGGGTTAGGGTTAGGGGTTAGGCTTCGGGTTGCGGCAAATGGTTAACTGGTTACTAGGCAGGGTAGCCGACCGTTAATCCGGCTCTCCGGCCCGCTTATAAGGGTGCACTAAGATGCAGAGCACACCAGCTGGTCCACGTGCGATGTAAAAAGCGGGCAACCAGTTAGCAGACACGGCAGCCGGCAGGTAATTTAAGCCGCCCGCCCGCCCGCCCGCCCGGTAGTACGGCTGCATGTAGCTGCAGAGCAGCCAAGCGGCTGCTGAGAGTAAGTACTGAAGGGGAAATGGTTAACCGGTTAGCAGGCAGGGCAGCCGGCCGGCCGGTAATCGGAGCCGTCCACGCGGTACTACGGCTGCCGTTAGCTGCAGAACAGCCCAGCCGCTGCTGAGAGTGGGTAATGAAGGGGAAATGGGGAACCAGACAACAGGCAGCGCAGCCGACCGTTAATTACAGCCTCCCGCCGGGTAATACGGGTGCAGTAAACTGCAGAAGACGCCAGCAGGTCCAGGGAATGTGTCCAGGACGTGGAAATGGTGAACCGGTCAGCAGGAAGGTCAGCCGGCCGGTAGTACGGGTGCAGTCATCAGCCGGCATCCCGAGCAGCTGAAAAGTCTTAAGCGCGGAATGGGGAAATCATTAACCTGTCAGCAAGCCGGCAGGGAAAGGGTGAAACGGCTTAAAATATCGAGGCGGCAAGGAAAAAATGGCAACCGGGGGCGGGGCGGATTCACAGTCACCACGTGAGAGGGGCGGTGCCTGGAGGCCGGGCAGGCGGTTGGCCGAAGGCCCGATACTCCGGGTGCTGTCAGCATTTCGCTTGCCGAGCTGCTCAAAAGTCGAGGTGCAGAACGGCGAAATCATTAACCGGCAAGCGGATGCATGGCAGCGGGCAGGGAAGGGTCAAAACGGCCTGAAATACCGGAGCGGCGGGCCAAGATGGCTGCCGGGGGGCGTATTCAGCGGTCGCACGTGACGGGGCGGTGCCTGGAGGCCGAGCCGCGCAAGCGCGATTTAAAGCGAGCAAAGTCCGAGCAGGAGCGATATCGTTGGCCATTCAGCCGGTTCGAGCCTGGTGGCCGAGGCGGGGAGGGTGGAACCGGGGAAAGGCTGGGTGTTCGGTGTCCGCCCGGGTGGTCCGGAGTTTTATTCGGGTTAGGGTTAGCGGTTAGGCTTAGGGCTGGGGTTAGGGTTGGGGCGTTAGGGTTAGGGGAAGTGTCAGGGGTAGGGGTAGGGTTAGAGTTAGGGGCTTGGCTTGGTGTTCGTGTCGGGGAAGGGGACAAGGCTAGTTTATTGTTGGCTCGGGGTTCGGGTTAGGGTTAGCGGTTAGGCTTAGGGCTGGGGTTAGGTTTGCGGCCAATGGTTTACCGGTTAGCAGGCAGGGTAGCCGGCCATTATTCAGGGCTTTCGGCATGGTAGTAAAGGTGCGCTGAGCTGCAGAACACAGCCGCTGGTCCACGGGATATGTACGGCACAGGGGAACCTGTGAACCAGTTAGCAGACAAGGCAGCCGACCGGTAATTATAGCCTCCCGCCGGGTAATAGAGGCGCAGTCAGCTGCAGAACACACCAGCAGGTCCAAGGACTAAGTACAGAATGAGGACACGGGCAGCCGGTCAGCAGGCAGGGCTGCCGGCCGGTAATTACAGCCTCCCGCCCGGTCATAGGGGTGCAGTTAGCTGCAGAACACACCAGCAGGTCCAAGGACTAAGTACAGAATGAGGACACGGGCAGCCGGTCAGCAGGCAGGGATGCCGGCCTGCCATAGGGGTGCAGTTAGCTGCAGAACACACCAGCAGGTCCAAGGACTAAGGACAGAATGGGGACACGGGCAGCCAGTTAGCAGGCAGGGCTGCCGGCCGGTAATTACAGCCTCCCGCCCGGTCATAGGGGTGCAGTTAGCTGCAGAACACACCAGCAGGTCCAAGGACTAAGGACAGAATGGGGACACGGGCAGCTGGTTAGCAGGCAGGGCTGCCGGCCGGTAATTACAGCCTCCCGCCCCGTCATAGGGGTGCAGTTAGCTGCAGAACACACCAGCAGGTCCACGGACTAAGTACCGAATGGGGACACGGGCAGTCGGTTAGCAGGCAGGGCTGCCGGCCGGTAATTACAGCCTCCCGCCCGGTCATCGGGGTTCAGTTAGCTGCAGAACACACCAGCAGGTCCAGGGACTCAGCACGGAATGGGGACATGGGCAGCCGGTTAGCAGGCTGGGCTGCCGGCCGGTATTTACAGCCTCCCGCCCGGTCATAGGGGTGCAGTTAGCTGCAGAACACACCAGCAGGTCCAGGGACTCAGCACGGAATGGGGACATGGGCAGCCGGTTAGCAGGCTGGGCTGCCGGCCGGTATTTACAGCCTCCCGCCCGGCCATAGGGGTGCAGTTAGCTGCAGAACACACCAGCATGTCCAAGGACTAAGTACAGAATGAGGACACGGGCAGCCGGTCAGCAGGCAGGGCTGCCGGCCGGTAATTACAGCCTCCCGCCCGGTCATAGGGGTGCAGTTAGCTGCAGAACACACCAGCAGGTCCAGGGACTCAGTACGGAATGGGGACACGGGCAGCCGGTTAGCAGGCTGGGCTGCCGGCCGGTATTTACAGCCTCCCGCCCGGTCATAGGGGTGCAGTTAGCTGCAGAACACACCAGCAGGTCCACGGACTAAGTACCGAATGGGGACACGGGCAGCCGGTTAGCAGGCTGGGCTGCCGGCCGGTATTTATAGCCTCCCGCCCGGTCATAGGTGTGCAGTTAACTGCAGAACACACCAGCAGGTCCAGGGACTCAGTACCAAACGGGGAATCGGTTAAGCGGTTACCTGGCAGGGCAGCCGACCAGTAATCATAGCCTCCCGCCCGGTCGTAGGGGTGCAGTTAGCTGCAGAACACACCAGCAGGTCCAGGGAATGTGTGCAGGACGGGGAAATGCTTAACGGGTTAGCAGGCCGGGCAGCCGGCCGGTAGTTGGAGCCGCCCGCCCGGTCGTACGGGAGCCGTCATCAGCCGGCATCCCGAGCAGCTGAAAAGTCTAAGCGCAGAATGGGGACATGGTGAACCAGTCAGCCAGCGGGCAGGGAAGGGTCGAAACGGCCTAAAATACCGGGCCGGCGGGCCAAGATGGCTGCCGGGGGGCGTATTCAGGGCCCCCACGTGAGGGGCCGGGGCTGGGGGCCGAGCCGGGCAAGCGCGGTTGAGAAACAGCCGAGTCCGAGCAGGGGGAAATCATTAACCGGTGATCCGGTTCGACCCCCCCCCCGGTGGCCGAGGCGGGGAGGGTCGACCCGGGGAAAGGTTGGGTGTTCGGTGTCCCTCAGGGCGGTCCCGAGCGCGTCCTAAAATAATCCGGGCTCCTGGGCCCTTTTTTGAAAAAGAACCGGTCGGGGAGCGGGTGCAATCCGGAAGGCCTGGCGGGGCTTCGGTGCCTCTTCCTCGGCATGACTACCGGAGGGTCGTCGGCCTGAATGACGGTTGCATTTGCTGGCTGTGGAGGTTGGCGGGCTATCTGCAGAATAGGAGGAGGTGGCAAATCGAGAATGGGTCGACTTCGCCAAGTGCCTTCTCGAGCCTCCAGGTCTGCAGGGACCGACCCAGGCTGCCGCCAAACCGACCGGGAGGCCCCGCCGTCGGCCATTTTTGGTCATTTTCGGCATTTTTCGCCTCTTTCGGCCGGTCAAGAAAAGCGGCGGCCTGACACCCGGGCGTGCACGGGGAAGGCTCCCCCTCGCCGGGAGGACCGGAGTTTGCCCCGGAAACCTCCGGAAGCCGGCCGGGAAGGCGGCTTCGGCCCGATGCACCTCCGGCTGCGTCCGAAGGCCGGGGGAAGTGGCCCCTGGGCCCGTGTGAGGGAAATCCGTGCCAAGACGGAAGTCCATGAGGTCGGATCCGAAGCTTCTGCCGGGCCCCCGGTGGAGGCATTCCCGCTAGGCGGGGCGAATCGGCCCGGCCACGGGGCGGGTTGCAATTGTTGGAGGGGGGCTGCCGGAGCTAGATAATGATTTCCCCTCGGTTCTCCCGATGGGGAAACGGCGAAAGGAGGTGTCGCGGGCTTTCGAGGCCTCCTCGGCGGCTGGACTACCGACCGACATCTCGGCTGCATTTGCTGGCTGGGGGGGTTGGCGGGGTATCTGCAGAATGGTAGGAGGTGGCAAGTCGAGAATCGGTCGACAGCTCCGAGTGCCGTCTCGAGCCTCCAGGTCCGCAGGGACCGATCCAGGCTGCCGCCTAACCGACCAGGAGGCCCCGCCGTCGGCCATTTTTGTCCATTTTCGGCATTTTTTACCGTCTTTCGGTCGGTCACGGAAAGCGGCGACCGGAAGCCCGGGCGTGCCCGGGGACGGCTCCCACTGGCCCCGGGGACCGGATTTGCCCCGGTCGGAGCCCCGGAAACGCACCCGAAGCCGGCCGGAGAAGGCGGCTAAGGGCAATGCACCTCGGATTGAATTTGCGCACCGGGGAAAGTGGCCTCGGGGCCCGCGAGGTGTGACGGTGTGCCTTCGGTAAGCTTCTGGAGAAATGGGTAACCAATGCACCTCGGACTGAATGTGCAGGACGTGCAACGGGGCCTCCGGGTCCGCGAGATATCGCAGGTTGGCCTCGGTAAGCCTCTGGAGAAATGGCTAACCAATGGGACAGTGGCCCTGAGAAATCATTAACCATTTGGACTTCGTCTCTGGCAGAGAGGCAAGTGTGGTGCAGAAATCATTAACCATTTGGACTTAGTCTCTGGCAGCGAGGCAAGTGTGGTGCAGAAATCATTAACCATTTGGACTTAGTCTCTGGCAGCGAGGCAAGTGTGGCGGAGAAATCATTAACCATTTGGACTTAGTCTCTGGCAGCGAGGCAAGTGTGGCGCAGAAATCATTAACCGTTTGGACTTCGTCTCTGGCAGAGAGGCAAGTGTGGTGCAGAAATCATTAACCATTTGGACTTCGTCTCTGGCACAGAGGCAAGTGCAGTGGAGAAATCATTAACCATTTGGACTTAGTCTCTGGCAGCGAGGCAAGTGTGGCGGAGAAATCATTAACCGTTTGGACTTCGTCTCTGGCAGAGAGGCAAGTGTGGTGCAGAAATCATTAACCGTTTGGACTTAGTCTCTGGCAGCGAGGCAAGTGTGGCGGAGAAATCATTAACCGTTTGGACTTAGTCTCTGGCAGAGAGGCAAGTGTGGTGCAGAAATCATTAACCATTTGGACTTAGTCTCTGGCAGCGAGGCAAGTGTGGTGCAGAAATCATTAACCATTTGGACTTAGTCTCTGGCAGCGAGGCAAGTGTGGCGCAGAAATCATTAACCGTTTGGACTTCGTCTCTGGCAGAGAGGCAAGTGTGGTGCAGAAATCATTAACCATTTGGACTTCGTCTCTGGCACAGAGGCAAGTGCAGTGGAGAAATCATTAACCATTTGGACTTAGTTTCTGGCAGCGAGGCAAGTGTGGCGGAGAAATCATTAACCGTTTGGACTTCGTCTCTGGCAGCGAGGCAAGTGTGGTGCAGAAATCATTAACCATTTGGACTTAGTCTCTGGCAGCGAGGCAAGTGTGGCGGAGAAATCATTAACCGTTTGGACTTCGTCTCTGGCAGAGAGGCAAGTGTGGTGCAGAAATCATTAACCATTTGGACTTAGTCTCTGGCAGCGAGGCAAGTGTGGCGGAGAAATCATTAACCGTTTGGACTTAGTCTCTGGCAGCGAGGCAAGTGTGGCGGAGAAATCATTAACCATTTGGACTTAAGTCTGTGGCAGAGGCAAGTTTGGAAGAGAAATCAGTAACTAATAAATAAAATGCACCCCAGATTGCATTCGCCGGCCGTGGAAAGTGTCTCCTGGGCCCGGGAGAAGAAAATCCGTGCTCAGACGGAAGCGTATGGCGTCGAATCCGAGGCTCTTGCCCGGCTCGCAGTGGGGGTATTCCCCCTGAGAGTAGCGAATCGGCCCGACGGCTGGGTCGGTTGCAATTTTTGGCATGGTACTCGTCCAGCTCATTAATGATTTCCCTTCGGTTCTCCCGAAGAGGAAACGGCAAAATGGCGCTTTGCGGGCTTTTGAGGCCTCCTGGACGGTAGGGTAGGGCTACCGCCCCACCTCTCGGGTGCAATTGTTGGCCGGGGGGATTGGCGGGGTACCCGGAGAATTTCGGGGACACGATTTTCAGAACATTTTAAGGCAACGGTCACACTTTAAAAATGCCTAAAAAAGTGCGACTTTGAGGAAGGTCAACTATTTCAAATAGAACACCTTCCAATGACCTCTCGGAAGTCCAAAATGACGATGTAAGTGCAATTTATGCGGGCTTTCCGAGCTATGTTGTCGGTCTGAAAAATCGTCCGGGGCCCAGGCCGGTGGTAACCCTGGTTTCAATAATTTTGTGGCGACATGAACAGATGTATATATGTATATATATCCTAAACAGAAATATTCTCTTAAGTGTCACCTGGCGGTGTCCTTCATGATGAATAAAACACAAAGTCTGTTCATTAGTCCCCTTGGGTTGCCAAAGTGCGTGCCCAGAACCCTGTTGAACGCAGGCGACGCACGCCGGCTGCAGGCTTCCTTCCGTGCGAGCGCCAACCTGTTGCTTCCTTTGAACAAAAATAATCTGAAAGTTTCACCTGGTGGCTGGTGTGACTTAATGATGTAAAAAAGACAAAGTGTCACCCGGCGGTGCACTTTGAAAAGAACAGCAATTCTGTTCACAGGCATACATGGCAGGGTGCCTGAGACCCCATGGGTCGCACGCAGTGTTTGACAAGGCCCGAGTGAACACAGAGTGCGTGCAGAAACATGGAAAAAAGTGTTAGTTGCAAAGGCGACGCGCGCCTGGCCGGCTGCTTCCTTCCGTGCGATCGCCAAAAGGTCGGTTCCGTTTTCTTTGTTTGCGAAAGATCTGGTGTTTGTTGTCCGACGCGGGAGGGCCCTCGGCGGGCCAGCGTCTGCTGGTGTTCAGGCTGAGCGGTTGTCCCTCCCTCTTCTGTGCCCTCCGGGGTCGCAGACGGACATGAGCATGTTCGAGTGGTGGCTGGCGCACCTCTCGAAGCGAGACGACGCCGTGTGAGCCCGAGGCGCCGATCATGTCAACCGAGTGGCACGATTTTA
>JANJGN010002437.1:30000-35000 GCA_026770705.1 Isurus oxyrinchus
CTAATGAGTGGAGGCGGGCTTAATGTACGCCTAAGGGGGGCAATCTGGGGAGCGTGGCCGTGCCAGAGCAGCTCTTGGGCGGGGTGGGAATGTGGATTTGGGTCGGTGATGATGGAAGGGCGGGAGTTAACGGGGTTGAATGGCTGGCAAGGGGGTTTCGGGTGCGGTGAGCTGGAAGGGATTGTCAGCTTGTAAGGCATAGGCTTAGCGAGGGCGTGGGAGGTCCGAGCAGCAAGCGGGTGGATGTGGCGGTGTTGGCCGGGCAGAGCGTCGCCATTGCCGGATGGGCAGAGTGGATTGGGGTCGGTGTTGGGTGGAGAGGCTGTTTTGTTAGGGAAGGCTGGGGGCTGGAAGAGGGTTGATGTTGGTGGCGTTGCAAGAGTGTGCCGGCGCGGGAATGGTGGCGAAGGCGGCGAATTGGTAGCCGGGATTGTGAGTGTTGGTGTTGGGGTCGGGGATGGGGTTTGGGTAAGTTTCAGGGGTTTAGGGGTTAGGGTACGGGTTAGGGTTAGGGGTTAGGCTTCGGGTTGCGGCAAATGGTTAACTGGTTACTAGGCAGGGTAGCCGACCGTTAATCCGGCTCTCCGGCCCGCTTATAAGGGTGCACTAAGATGCAGAGCACACCAGCTGGTCCACGTGCGATGTAAAAAGCGGGCAACCAGTTAGCAGACACGGCAGCCGGCAGGTAATTTAAGCCGCCCGCCCGCCCGCCCGGTAGTACGGCTGCATGTAGCTGCAGAGCAGCCAAGCGGCTGCTGAGAGTAAGTACTGAAGGGGAAATGGTTAACCGGTTAGCAGGCAGGGCAGCCGGCCGGTAATCGGAGCCGTCCACGCGGTACTACGGCTGCCGTTAGCTGCAGAACAGCCCAGCCGCTGCTGAGAGTGGGTAATGAAGGGGAAATGGTGAACCAGACAACAGGCAGCGCAGCCGACCGTTAATTACAGCCTCCCGCCGGGTAATACGGGTGCAGTAAACTGCAGAAGACGCCAGCAGGTCCAGGGAATGTGTCCAGGACGTGGAAATGGTTAACCGGTCAGCAGGAAGGTCAGCCGGCCGGTAGTACGGGTGCAGTCAGCAGCCGGCATCCCGAGCAGCTGAAAAGTCCTAAGCGCGGAATGGGGAAATCATTAACCTGTCAGCAAGCCGGAAGGGGAAAGGGTGAAACGGCTTAAAATATCGAGGCGGCAAGGAAAAAATGGCAACCGGGGGCGGGGCGGATTCACAGTCACCACGTGAGAGGGTCGGTGCCTGGAGGCCGGGCAGGCGGTTGGCCGAAGGCCCGATACTCCGGGTGCTGTCAGCATTTCGCTTGCCGAGCTGCTCAAAAGTCGAGGTGCAGAACGGCGAAATCATTAACCGGCAAGCGGATGCATGGCAGCGGGCAGGGAAGGGTCAAAACGGCCTGAAATACCGGAGCGGCGGGCCAAGATGGCTGCCGGGGGGCGTATTCAGCGGTCGCACGTGACGGGGCGGTGCCTGGAGGCCGAGCCGCGCAAGCGCGATTTAAAGCGAGCAAAGTCCGAGCAGGAGCGATATCGTTGGCCATTCAGCCGGTTCGAGCCTGGTGGCCGAGGCGGGGAGGGTGGAACCGGGGAAAGGCTGGGTGTTCGGTGTCCGCCCGGGTGGTCCGGAGTTTTATTCGGGTTAGGGTTAGCGGTTAGGCTTAGGGCTGGGGTTAGGGTTGGGGCGTTAGGGTTAGGGGAAGTGTCAGGGGTAGGGGTAGGGTTAGAGTTAGGGGCTTGGCTTGGTGTTCGTGTCGGGGAAGGGGACAAGGCTAGTTTATTGTTGGCTCGGGGTTCGGGTCAGGGTTAGCGGTTAGGCTTAGGGCTGGGGTTAGGTTTGCGGCAAATGGTTTACCGGTTAGCAGGCAGGGTAGCCGGCCATTATTCAGGGCTTTCGGCATGGTAGTAAAGGTGCGCTGAGCTGCAGAACACAGCCGCTGGTCCACGGGATATGTACAGCACAGGGGAACCTGTGAACCAGTTAGCAGACAAGGCAGCCGACCGGTAATTATAGCCTCCCGCCGGGTAATAGAGGCGCAGTCAGCTGCAGAACACACCAGCAGGTCCAAGGACTAAGTACAGAATGAGGACACGGGCAGCCGGTCAGCAGGCAGGGCTGCCGGCCGGTAATTACAGCCTCCCGCCCGGTCATAGGGGTGCAGTTAGCTGCAGAACACACCAGCAGGTCCAAGGACTAAGTACAGAATGAGGACACGGGCAGCCGGTCAGCAGGCAGGGATGCCGGCCTGCCATAGGGGTGCAGTTAGCTGCAGAACACACCAGCAGGTCCAAGGACTAAGGACAGAATGGGGACACGGGCAGCCGGTTAGCAGGCTGGGCTGCCGGCCGGTATTTACAGCCTCCCGCCCGGTCATAGGGGTGCAGTTAGCTGCAGAACACACCAGCAGGTCCACGGACTAAGTACCGAATGGGGACACGGGCAGCCGGTTAGCAGGCAAGGCTGCCGGCCGGTAATTATAGCCTCCCGCCCGGTCATAGGTGTGCAGTTAACTGCGGAACACACCAGCAGGTCCAGGGACTCAGTACCAAACGGGGAATCGGTTAAGCGGTTACCTGGCAGGGCAGCCGACCAGTAATCATAGCCTCCCGCCCGGTCGTAGGGGTGCAGTTAGCTGCAGAACACACCAGCAGGTCCAGGGAATGTGTGCAGGACGGGGAAATGCTTAACGGGTTAGCAGGCCGGGCAGCCGGCCGGTAGTTGGAGCCGCCCGCCCGGTCGTACGGGAGCCGTCATCAGCCGGCATCCCGAGCAGCTGAAAAGTCTAAGCGCAGAATGGGGACATGGTGAACCAGTCAGCCAGCGGGCAGGGAAGGGTCGAAACGGCCTAAAATACCGGGCCGGCGGGCCAAGATGGCTGCCGGGGGGCGTATTCAGGGCCCCCACGTGAGGGGCCGGGGCTGGGGGCCGAGCCGGGCAAGCGCGGTTGAGAAACAGCCGAGTCCGAGCAGGGGGAAATCATTAACCGGTGATCGGGTTCGACCCCCCCCGGTGGCCGAGGCGGGGAGGGTCGACCCGGGGAAAGGTTGGGTGTTCGGTGTCCCTCAGGGCGGTCCCGAGCGCGTCCTAAAATAATCCGGGCTCCTGGGCCCTTTTTTGAAAAAGAACCGGTCGGGGAGCGGGTGCAATCCGGAAGGCCTGGCGGGGCTTCGGTGCCTCTTCCTCGGTATGACTACCGGAGGGTCGTCGGCCTGAATGACGGTTGCATTTGCTGGCTGTGGAGGTTGGCGGGCTATCTGCAGAATAGGAGGAGGTGGCAAATCGAGAATGGGTCGACTTCGCCAAGTGCCTTCTCGAGCCTCCAGGTCTGCAGGGACCGACCCAGGCTGCCGCCAAACCGACCGGGAGGCCCCGCCGTCGGCCATTTTTGGTCATTTTCGGCATTTTTCGCCTCTTTCGGCCGGTCAAGAAAAGCGGCGGCCTGACACCCGGGCGTGCACGGGGAAGGCTCCCCCTCGCCGGGAGGACCGGAGTTTGCCCCGGAAACCTCCGGAAGCCGGCCGGGAAGGCGGCTTCGGCCCGATGCACCTCCGGCTGCGTCCGAAGGCCGGGGGAAGTGGCCCCTGGGCCCGTGTGAGGGAAATCCGTGCCAAGACGGAAGTCCAGGAGGTCGGATCCGAAGCTTCTGCCGGGCCCCCGGTGGAGGCATTCCCGCTAGGCGGGGCGAATCGGCCCGGCCACGGGGCGGGTTGCAATTGTTGGAGGGGGGCTGCCGGAGCTAGATAATGATTTCCCCTCGGTTCTCCCGATGGGGAAACGGCGAAAGGAGGTGTCGCGGGCTTTCGAGGCCTCCTCGGCGGCTGGACTACCGACCGACATCTCGGCTGCATTTGCTGCTGGGGGGGTTGGCGGGGTATCTGCAGAATGGTAGGAGGTGGCAAGTCGAGAATCGGTCGACAGCTCCGAGTGCCGTCTCGAGCCTCCAGGTCCGCAGGGACCGATCCAGGCTGCCGCCTAACCGACCAGGAGGCCCCGCCGTCGGCCATTTTTGTCCATTTTCGGCATTTTTTACCGTCTTTCGGTCGGTCACGGAAAGCGGCGACCGGAAGCCCGGGCGTGCCCGGGGACGGCTCCCACTGGCCCCGGGGACCGGATTTGCCCCGGTCGGAGCCCCGGAAACGCACCCGAAGCCGGCCGGAGAAGGCGGCTAAGGGCAATGCACCTCGGATTGAATTTGCGCACCGGGGAAAGTGGCCTCGGGGCCCGCGAGGTGTGACGGTGTGCCTTCGGTAAGCTTCTGGAGAAATGGGTAACCAATGCACCTCGGACTGAATGTGCAGGACGTGCAACGGGGCCTCCGGGTCCGCGAGATATCGCAGGTTGGCCTCGGTAAGCCTCTGGAGAAATGGCTAACCAATGGGACAGTGGCCCTGAGAAATCATTAACCATTTGGACTTCGTCTCTGGCAGCGAGGCAAGTGTGGTGCAGAAATCATTAACCATTTGGACTTAGTCTCTGGCAGCGAGGCAAGTGTGGCGGAGAAATCATTAACCGTTTGGACTTAGTCTCTGGCAGAGAGGCAAGTGTGGTGCAGAAATCATTAACCATTTGGACTTAGTCTCTGGCAGCGAGGCAAGTGTGGTGCAGAAATCATTAACCATTTGGACTTAGTCTCTGGCAGCGAGGCAAGTGTGGCGGAGAAATCATTAACCGTTTGGACTTAGTCTCTGGCAGAGAGGCAAGTGTGGTGCAGAAATCATTAACCATTTGGACTTCGTCTCTGGCACAGAGGCAAGTGCAGTGGAGAAATCAGTAACCATTTGGACTTAGTCTCTGGCAGCGAGGCAAGTGTGGTGCAGAAATCATTAACCATTTGGACTTCGTCTCTGGCACAGAGGCAAGTGCAGTGGAGAAATCATTAACCATTTGGACTTCGTCTCTGGCAGAGAGGCAAGTGTGGTGCAGAAATCATTAACCATTTGGACTTCGTCTCTGGCACAGAGGCAAGTGCAGTGGAGAAATCAGTAACCATTTGGAC